>JAVHJQ010004706.1:0-16364 GCA_031306095.1 Pyricularia sp. CD86 | reverse complement strand
CCCCAGTTCTGCATACGAAATACCTACCTAGGTAGGTACCTCACCTACTTTACTTTTCATCCTTTTGTTAGTAGCAAGCCCTACGATGAATGACTAGTTGCCCCCACCTCTTGCGAATCGGAAAGAGCCACTATTTTGCTAAAATACTTAATCACCTATCTCTCTCTCTCTCTCTCTCGGTCTCTACTTCGTATTTACGTAGGACATGTGGAGGGCCCATCGCATATGATCTCTGGACCGAATCACCTTTCCTTTATAAATTTTTTTATTTTCGCCTTTCTTTGTTTTGGCTTGGACCTCGCTACCTCATCCCGACATGACTGGAGCGTAGCCGTTGGATATACAAAAGCTTCATCTGGACATCGACGTCTGTCGTTCCCTGGATACCTAGTTTGCGCGATCCAAAGACGTTGGTCCTTTTGTTGACCTCCTCGCTGCCACTGTTGACTTGCTATACCCGGCATATCTTTGGTTCTCCGTCCTGCTAGGATAGGCCTTTTAAAAGCAACCCCACTCGAATCCCACCCCTTACAGGATACCCCCGGCACACACCAGAGATCCTCTAAATCGCGCCATACACCAGGCATTCACCTGCCGAAGCCCACGACGGCTGGGACCGCATACGGACGGACGCTTTATAGCTTTATCAGGGCGTTGGGCGGCCTTTCTGTTTTTATTTTATTTTATTTCATCTGTTTTGTGTTTACATTCCCGCTCTCCATATTACCTGCCAAAATAAAATAAAACAACACTCGCAGAGCGCGCATATGTACACATATTGCGCGTGCGCACACAGACACAGACACACACAACATATATACACCAGCCCAAAATGCCAGATAACACAAGTAGAAACCATGGTCCAGTGCAGACCAGCGCCGTGTACTTGGTTGGCCGGCCGGCACAGCTCATCGAGCGACCCCCTTCCCCACCATCACCGCCTTCTCCAGGGCCTGCGCTATGTCGTGGTATCACTTCGCTCATCGATGAGCTTCCCAGCATCTCATTGGATGAACCCCGCGTAGGCCTACCTATCCTGCATTCCCGGACAACAGCCTCCACGGCACACCTGCCATCGCCAGTACCTTCACCCCCAATTGAACTCGAAAAGTTGAGGCCAGAAGGCCACACAGTCACGGCTCCACCCTCCCCTTCGTCACGCCCCGCCGATGACGACCATGAAGGATGGACTTCCCCAACAGCCGGCTCCGCTTTTGATATGGTAGCTTCGGACCGCCTAGCCGGTGCCGTACACGTCTTGAGCGCTGAAGCGACCGCCTTGGCATCGCTGGCAACCATGTACAGCACCTCAGCTTGCGCCCGGACGGCATTCGATAGCGCTGTGTCCGTCATCGCCCGTAATCAGGCAAGGTCGCCCGCCGGCGACGGAGGCGGGACGTTGGTCATGATCGGTGTGGGCAAGTCTGGCCACATCGCGCGCAAGTTGGCAGCCACTTTCAGCTCGCTGTCACTGCGTTCGTCATTTATGCACCCCACTGAGGCTCTGCACGGGGATTTGGGGCTGTTGCATCCGGTTCGGGATGCCGTTATCCTGGTCAGCTTTAGCGGCAGGACGCCTGAGCTGCTCGGCCTGGTGCCGCACCTGCACCCTGGCCTCCCGGTCGTGGTAATCACTGCGGCCTCGGATACGGCTTGCGAGATTGCGAGCGCGCTTCGGGCGATGAGAGAGAAACTCATGAGTGAGGAGTCATGCCGCTCACCAAAAGAGGCTGGGCCATCTCGCACGGGAGAGGTTGTTGTGCTGCCAGCACCTATACCAACTTCAGAGGTTGCCACTCTCGGCATCGCCGCCCCTACTGCCAGCACGACAGTTGCTTTAGCGCTCGGTGATGCTCTCGCTGTGGTTGCCGCAAAGGAAATCCATGGCGGCACAGCAAATACGGCCGCCGTGTTTTTGAGGAACCATCCCGGGGGCGCCATTGGCTCATCCTTTGCCTCGGGCCTGTCCCGATGACGCAATCAACTTGATCGTAACTTCATTTCGTTGTCATATTCGCATATTCTTTTCTTTCTCTTTTGTCATGATATGGGTTTGGTGACCCTCTCGGAGTTGGTTGCTTTTCGGCAGCTGGGTATGCCGTACATGGTACAGGACCGTCTCGAGTAGTGGGGAGGGGGTAAGAGAAGTACTCCAGTCTGGGGAGTGTAGCAAGGCATCCACATAATACAAACCTTTCGAAGTTGTGAAATTCTAGGCATATAACAAAAGGGATGAGGGGGATATGGACACAGCATACAGTCAATATCACAAGCACTAAGACAGCCAACCTTCGGGGATACGGGGAATTTGCAACAGAAAGCTTTCGCACAGCATAATACAAGGCAGTGCAAACAGTGGCAATGGTCAACAATGAGCGAGTGGTTGGGCAGCCGTACCGGTCTGCCGCCAGTGCGGCGAACTAATTGGGATGTAGAAAAGTGCTTGATGGCATCGCATGATAACGAGACCAGGTGGGAAAATTGTTTGATGTCTGCTGTTGGTCAGCTATTGATATGCTACAGCTCATCGTCATCGGACGAGCTTTCCGAATCTGAATTGCTACTGCTTGAAGACTCGGATGAAGTATCGAGCTCCTCGCGCTGTTGCTGTAACCTCAGCAGTGTCCCTTCGCTCTCCGAACCGGAATCTTCGGAACCGCTGCTGCTGGTTCCTGAACTCGAAGTATCGTCGTCCTCGTCCGCATCGTCGGCATCCTCGTCGTCACTGCTATCACTGCTACTGCTCGCATCGTCTTCGGCAAGTGTCCTTTTGTTGCGGTTGCGTTTTCGCCTGCCATCCTTTGCGCTAACATCACCCAAGACAGCTGCATCAGATGTCGACCCCAACTTTGTATCTCGAGGGGTTGACGCCGCGTCCGAGGTTCCCGTCGTCGACGCCGTCATAGTTGCTTCTGAATCATCCCCACTGGAAAGCTCATCGAGAACCAACTCTGCTCGAAGTCTTTTGACCAGACGCTGCGTTACTTCAGGGTCACGTGGGTCGATGGCATTGGTGCCACCCATGACGAAATCCTCCTCGTTGTAGTCACCACGAACTCGTTTGCCGTTGGCATTGGTGCCACTGCCAGGGTGTGATTGTAGCATAGTCGCGAGCAGGCTTGGGTATTGCTCCGACCCTTTCGCCACGTCCCCGGTACTTGCGGCGGTAAAATCCAGATCCTTCTTCCGAACGTCCTCTGCCGACTTCTTGAGCCAGTCGCGGGAAGCCCCCTTGCTGTCGCGAGAATATTTGAGGAAAATGCCAAAGTCGGCAGCTGGCACCATTTCAGGGGTAAAGGCGTACTTGATAAGTAGCGTCTGGTAGTTCTTTTTGAACTTCCAGTTCTCTCTCGAGGTTTCCCACTCACGGAGGTACTTGGAGAGCTCTGGTTGAATTTGTGTTGGCTTGAAGTCCTGTCCCGGCTGCTTCTCGGTCTTGGAGCCCTTGCTCTTCTTCTTGTTCTTCTTGGACTTTGGCTTTGAGGGAGTCTCAGTGGCTGCGGGCGGGACGGGATCAGAGCCCTTGGTGCCGTCGGCAAACGTCACAGACTTGCGGCGCCCTTGGAAGGGATGATCGAAGTCGGTGCGTGAACGCTTGCTGACTGAGGCCTCGTCGGCGATGCCGTTGCTGACGGGATGGTCTTTGCGCTTGTTGTTGGAGCTGTAGCCGCTTATGTTGGACGACAGGGAGCTTGTCGCTACTGCTGCGGGCTGACTTGGCGGCAGCAAAGATGTGTTGTCATTGTCGGCAGAACCTTTGAGCTTAAGACCCAATCGTTTCCATGCCGGCACTCGCTGTGCTGGCATACTCTTTGCGAAAGACATGACGACAGGCCAAATAAAAGGAAACAGCGAAAGGAAGACCGGAGGGAAAAGTAGACGACGCGTGATACCGGACCGTGGCTAAGACTAATGCCAGCCGGAGGGGAGCCGGAAAAAGTCTGGGACAGGATCCGCCAGCTACACACCGACTTTAGGGAGTAGCTCAGTACCTGAGATTTGGCCGGCTGGCAGCGAAAATGCGATAAGTGAGGATTGGCTACTGAAATGGGGCGTCCTCCTCTCATGCAGGTATCGCTGGTTTGTCGCCTCGTTTTTCTTCTTCACTTTTTTTTTCCCTCGTTCTTTTTCCCCCCCATTCGTTTCCTACTATGGAGACTGAAAGTGTTCACTGCCCCCACATGTCCCACCGCTGATACCCCTGTTATTTTCAGTACCTAGCAAGCTATGTACTCTTACCTGTCATGTACAGAGTGGGGGCTGAGGAGCTAGCTTTGAGGTTCCAAAAAGTTATGTAATCAGACGTGCCTGCCACATTAACCTTTCGGCCTCAGTCCTAAGGCGCACAATAACTTGCAGGGGTGCTTTAGTCCAGCTAGAGTGCGCGTCAAAGCTTCCGCCTGGGTACGAAGCTTCACCTGCTTGCTACGTGATCCACTTTGACCATACTGACCTCTTACCAACGTACCTTACTTGCCTACCCTTTGATTGTCCGATATCATCACACGTGCGGGCTGTTTCTGTGATTTGAATCTCAAGAGAAGGACTTATATCTTGCAGCGCTGTCAAATAGAAACCCTCCCAAAACAAACTGCCCACAATGTCAGGTATGGATCACTTGCTTCTACTCCATCATACCGTCTGTTTAAACTTACTCGCCCTTGGGCCAAAAGCTATCGTGCTAACAATATTGCGTATGGAACCACTACAGGCAGTGCAGGATACGACCGGCACATCACAATCTTCTCCGACCGAGGTCGATTGTACCAAGTTGGTATGACGATTAGAAAGCTCCACGAATACCCATCGTCACTGGCATGTACGCTAACACGGGTGTTGCACCCCGCAGAATATGCATTCAAGGCCATCACAGCTGCAAATATCATGGCCGTAGGTGTCCGCGGCAAAGACTGCGCCGTCGTTCTGTCGCAGAAGAAGGTCCCTGTACGTTCATTATCGAGCCCCCATACAGAGCGACTCGATGTCCTTGTCAGAAAGCTACAGAAAGTGTGCAACAGCTAACGGCGGCTTCTGCCCCACTACCAGGACAAGCTCATCGACCCGTCTTCAGTCTCGCACATCTTCCAGATATCGCCCAAGGTCGGCTGCGTCATAACCGGCTCAATAGCCGATGCTAGGGCTTTTGCCCAGCGTGCCCAAGGCGAGGCCGCCGAGTTCCGTTACAAGTACGGTTACGAGATGCCATGCGACGCCCTGGCCAAGAGACTGGCAAACATCAGCCAAGTCTACACACAGAGGGTATGCCAGGTGGAATCTTGCTGACACCGAGTAGCTGCTTGCTGACCTCTTACCTGCACAGGCATACATGAGGCCATACGGCATCGCCACGACGTTGGTCTCGGTGGACGAGGAGTACGGCCCACAACTATTCAAGTGCGACCCAGCCGGCTACTATACAGGATACAAGGGCACCGCGGCGGGCCCAAAGCAGCAAGAGGCTCTCAATCACCTGGAGAAGAAGCTCAAGAACAAGGACTATGCCGAGGGCAACTGGGAGGAGGTAGTGGAGTTGGCCATCACCACGCTCAGCACTGTACTGAGCATGGACTTCAAGAAGACCGAGATAGAGATTGGCATCGTCGGCGGTCCTCGGCTTGACGGACAAGAGGGCACGAACCCTAACTTCAGGAAGCTGACAGAGGACGAGATTGATGAGCGGCTGCAGGCTATCGCTGAGAAGGACTGAGTGAGTGAGTGAGAGGATGATAATGGTTGTACGGATGGCAGACAAATCTGGGTCCCCAACGACGGTGGATTGCCCACCTCCGCCTCGATTATGAGAGACTTGGCGAGTTATGGCCGAGATTCACTCCGAATATGACGCAGGCTTGTGGTCAAGGCTCTATCTGGAGCTGACTTCTTTGGAACGAGACTGTATTGTCTAAAACTGGCCAATGTGTGACTACTAGACCTTCAGGTATCAGGCTTCAATAGACGAAACAAATGACGATGGTATGAACCCTACAAAGCCACGGCAGGCGAAGCGGAGACCTTACGGTTTGATATTTGCTAGACTATGTTTCTGCATTGTTGTCCTAACTTTACGATCTTGGGCAGCTGGAAAACCTGCAATTATGTTTTGGCGATGTAGACTTGGTTATTTTAATCCTTTGTTCTTTGTTTATTTTCTTTTTTGTTGTTACTATTCTTACGGATGGACTGGTTGGGAGGTGCGAATGGAGCCAACTGGGTTGCATCAATTCCTTTCGGTCGCACATAGGGCTGAAGGGCATCCATGTCAGACCGGCAATTTGTCGGTGAAAGGGATCATTGACATCCACCGTCAAGGAAATGAAAGGAGAAAAAAAAATGAGAGAGAGGGTGACAGAGAGAGCCGAAGACGACCACGGCGCCAAAGCTGCAAAGTCTAATTTGAGAATAACGTAGCTTTTCAGCTGGCATTGAAGACTACATGGCCTCTTCATATGTCAGTGAGAAGGACTGCGTGCATGGCTCAGCCTCACCAACGGGGCGGCCTCCCCAGCGGTGAGGGGAACCGTCCCGCAACTGGGCTCACTTGGTCTATCGCCCATTCCGAGAGCATTACATCATTGCGGCGTGCGCCCGGCGTCTGGTGTACAAGCAGGTCAATCAGGATGTCATTCCATATGGGTTACGCTGCTTATATTCGGTTTCCAGCCCTACAGGGCGGATCTTGGCGGGACATTTCTGTTGTCCAGGGGTGCATGGCTGACTAGCTGGTAAATCTGGTGTGTGTGCTCTGTACCTGCATCGCCCTGCTTTCGTGACTTCTTCCTTTTTTTTCTCTGTTTTTTCCCCCTCGTCACCGGGCTGGTTCCTTGTTTTTCATTGGCATTGGTCCCGGAATCATCGAATTGATCTTGAAACCCACCGGCGCTACCATGGATGTTCCTCGGCCATATCATTCATTACCTTGGCCAGCTGCCTCCAATAGCTTATCCCCCCGGCAATGCTGTACTTCTCCCTCAATCCGTCATATCAACCGCAGCCTCAGGTGTCATGAAGGCACCTGCGAGTTGCATGCAAGTGAGCTTTACGCTGGCTAAAACATACCTACCCGCTGTTTGAAGGACCTGATTTGGTGTAGTTCTCACTTTTATTCCGGTATTGGATCATACCCACCTACTTCCAGCTCCAAACCATCCTTGCCTACGATCCCGATCTGACCTGAGAATAGAACTGCGTACATGCCATTGCCATGTCCACAGTCCCCGGGCCGTTCTCAACAATTCTCCGAGTCATCGGGTCTGCGCGATGATGTTTTCTGCTGCGTGGAACTCGGCGTCGTTACCTCTGCTCCACGTCAGGATGTACACCTGCTGGAGGGAGGCAACACTGTTATGAACCTACACCGGAACCGAAGAGGATGACCATCTGCCGGGGCGTCCATGCTGAAGCACATTTTGGCCAGCACATAACATCAAGCGTGTCCTCAAGCTGGCTGAATATATATACTCATATGGGTTCCGTCGCGAAGCAAGATTGTTTGTAGGACAGCATCAGTAAACAAACTGCTATAGAACCCTCTTCTCTCTTCAGATCACCTCAAGTCTCTTCCGTCCTTTCGGCAAGAATATTTTCAGTGGACCATACTTCACCACCATCTCTCGTGATTAACTGCTATCAGATCGTTCCATACGATCAGTCTATCGGAGTGCACACAGCTTTCTCTGGTCACTGTCAAATTTAACACTGAAAATGGACGGCTGTAAGTTTTACCAGACTCCGATTTATGTCCTTTGAGCCAACAACACGACATGAAAAGTCACGGGCTAACACGCATCACTTTGCCAACAAAGACAACGAGTATCGACGGATTCGGGTAGGTGAGCTCCTTGCCGACTTCAGGGACCTTCAAACCTGGATCGCAGAGGCTCCCGACACGCCCGACGACATGGATGATTACTACTCGGAAGGATGGGCAGCCCTGCGTCAGTGCGCACTCGACGGTCACCATATCCTCAACTGCGGTGCAGACACGAGCGTGCCTCAAGTCAGGGGCGGACAGGAGGAGCAGGAAAAGGCCGAGCTGCTACAGAATCATCTCGATGCCTTTTCCCGCAGGCACGAGTCACACAAGATATGGCTACGTCAGGGCGCCGCGCAGAGATGGGTTGCCGCACGCTTCCAAATACTTCAGGGCCGGCGGCCACACGCGGGACATTCGGCGCAGCTCAAAGCCTGTGACCGTGCACTACGCAGGGTTGGTCTCCCGGTTTTCTTTAGAAGCCGTGAAAGGGAATTTGCGCGGAAGAGCAAAAACGCTAACTGGCATCGATATAGGAGTACGAAACCATCACTGATGAGGCAGTCTATAACCAGCTTCAGGCCTCCGATATTGAGCTAGGCCGTTGGACGGGTGAGGACCCAAGCCTGCGAGCCGTGCAGCGTTGGCTGCGGTCCCGGCGTCGTGCTTGATGGCAGGAGAGTCTGGTGATTAGAGTGTTTTCACTATCATTGTGTTTCCTCCTGGTTTAATACTTTGGTGTTTTTCTGCTACTGCGGTCTTTCCTGGTTTTACCCCATATCCATCCGTGTTCTCTTTTTCTGCGACCTGGGTCACATATTGGATCTACTTTACCAGTTCCCACAACTTGGTGTGCGTCTATATTGTATGCTTTGGGATACGATAGCTTCGAATTGTCAATCATCACGACAGTGTGATTTGTCATATAACACAATTTCGTTTACACGAGGCCACATGCCAAGTCCTTGAGAAACTCAGGGATTGCATCGGGTTATGGCCAAAGTTGCGCTAACGTCGACTGTGTAAAGCATGATATGATTTACCAAGCGATTGCTGATCCCAGGGCAGTAAACCGAGATGCATATATAGCATGTCTATTGTTATGATTGAAGCAATGAGACAGGGCACGGTTGAGTTGGAAATACCAGAGAGGCAGCGACGAGTTCCGGGTTCATAGCTTGCTTTGAACACACAATGCTATACCACCAAGTGATAGGAGCATCCCCAGCATCGTGTCTGATGATGAGAAAGTTATCGGGTCAGAACATTGATATCGTGTATTCTCAAGACTCGGAAAACGACAGTGATTTAGGTAAAAACAATAAGAGGAGGGTGGAAACAAAGAAGAGAAAGAGACAGAGAGAAAAGTGAAGGAGCGCAGATATACCTCGACTGATGACCTTGCTCTCTACCCACCACTCGCCAATGACGGTGAATAGAAAAGCCATGGTATTCACAATGGGCACCGTTAGGCTCAGTTCAGCCTTGCCAATTAGCAGAAAGAACCAGACGCTACCCGTCAAGTTCAACAGCAGAGGTACTGCGTAGCGCGGGTTCCGCAACAAATCGATTACGGCGAAGAAAGCGCCATAGACCCTGGACCGGAGGAAGCTGGTTCGCACGCGCTCGGCCTCCAGTATGGGGTGCGGCGCAGGGTTGTGCGTGCGCGCGGCGCGGCGGATGAAGGGCGTTGTCAATCCCCAGGCGCAGCCTACGGCGACGAAGGCGAGGATATAATTTAAGGCGCCGGGTTGGTCCGTTGGCGTGGAATCGTTTACCGAGGCAGACATACTGCCGTCACTCGGCCGTAAAACAAACAAAAGCCAGATAGATACCTGTAGGTGGGTATGTCGGGTATGAGGTTCAGTCCGTATAGGCCTGCTAAAACGGGGTAGATGCAATACAATACAGTACGCAGTTTGCAGAGGCGAAATATTACAGCTAGCTGATTGATTGATTGATTTACTTCGTAATCACCGCAAACCCAAAGTCTTGGGCTCTGGCAGATTGGGGCCGTGCAAGACTTGGTAGTACGACGTACTGTAAGGTGGCTGGTTGATTTGTGGGTCCATCTGTGCCTGGTTCAAGTGCCTTGGCATGGATTGTCACACTCCACAGCCGCGCAGCAATTAAGACAGAACAACCAAACGAATAGATATTCAATGGAAAGAAAGTTGTTCTAGGCTAAATCGCCAATTCGTGATGGCTTGGACATCCCTATTTACCTAGTGAGTGGCAGGTATAACCATTCAGTAATCAATCGATCCAAGACACGGAAACATGAGACTATTGGGAGAGCACGGTTCTAGCGTCCTCAACGAGAAGCAGATATGCATCGGAAGAGTGGATGCTGGGCTGTTCTTGTTCTGTCATTTTATGCATTCCAAAAAAGCCATCGACATGGGTGGGCGCAAGGCCGTCGCGCTATGGGCGCTTCGAAAGGGAAGGAACTTGGCCAAATGCAGTACGGAGTACGTACAGTACGTACATACCTAAGGTACCTTACCTACCTTAGTACACAACAAGTACTTTCTTTGTTTCTC
This sequence comes from Pyricularia sp. CD86, assembly GCA_031306095.1. Taxonomy (NCBI): domain Eukaryota; kingdom Fungi; phylum Ascomycota; class Sordariomycetes; order Magnaporthales; family Pyriculariaceae; genus Pyricularia; species Pyricularia sp. CD86. The sequence goes on along the minus strand of JAVHJQ010004706.1, from coordinate 6,071 downwards.
AGCATCAGAGACCAAAGAGACGAGGCTGCGTCAGCTCATCTGAACCTGGCTCGGCTTTTGCGAGAATCCCAACACTGCCACCCACCAAGGTAGATCTGTCAGTCAATCTTTTCTGATCTTTGGTTTGTGGAATTCTTCAGCCAAACCTATCTTGCCTGCCTCAGAAAAACTCAATTACTTGGTGAGTACGTAAGTCAATCGCAACTATTCGAGAAGGAATTCTTGGTAGACGATCAGATCATCATTAATTAGAAAGCTTGGACTGCGGACAGAACTCGACAATGTTCTTTTAATGTTTCACAGCCACAGGTAGGCCATGGGCCAGTCGGCGCTAAACTACTTTGTACATCGGATAACCAGGGGTACGTGCACACAAAGTGTGCCCACCACACCTACGCTATGTTGTATTGTACAGCCGACTCATTATTTAGGTAGTCTATCAAAAGTGACTTAATCGTGATTCTAGTGATACCCCAGCCACCGCCAGGCCTCCACCCCTCTTCCCCCACCAGCCTCCAGGTACCAAATCTGACTGGCTACCTACCTTTGCCGTACAAGGTAATTGCTGGAGAGGAGGTGCACATCACAGACACCCAAACGCACGTGCATGCGGCCTTACCAACTTTCCAGCCAACTGATTATTTTCCGTTCCGGGGATTTATTCGACCTGGGTACATCTCGCCGCGCCTGCTCTTGGAACCCGTTTGTTGTTGTGAGATTTGAAAGATTAGTGTTTCCATCTTTCCATACAATACTCCTTCATTGCTATTCAACACACACTCTCTCTTTTATCGCCATTCTTCTTCGTTCTTTATTTTTTTTATTCTTCTTGGCGGCGGCGGCGTCGTCATTACCTCCACAACTGGGAACTGCACTGTGCTGTAGTTGATTCTTTTAGCCCATTCGTTCAACTGTCGTGGCAGCCCCGCAACGCAAACAAACAAACAATTCATAAACACGCTAGCTAGGTACCTTACCTACCGAAGTACCTCGACTTTGCAAAGCCACTTTGATAAACCCGGGCTGGGTTCCAGGGCGCCTTGAACCTGTTATATTCACGACTTCGCAGTTCGTGCAAGGCAGACTTCTTGCTTTGCTACTGCTGCGAGGTCAGGTAGTCGAGGGCGGCCGGTAGTTTTCAAACGCGAGATCCCAGCCAATTAATTGGTCGAGATGGCGACAATCAAGAAGCGAGAGCAGCACCCCCTCAACCATATGCATACCTCGGGCATTTTTTCCGACATGAGCATCGATGGCCCCGAAATTGGCACTCTGGTGCTTGTCGTCGACAAGGCCAAAAATCTCCCGAACCGAAAAACGATAGGCAAGCAAGACCCCTATTGCGCTGCCAGGCTGGGAAAGGAAGCCAAAAAGACGGCGACCGACGTGCGCGGAGGCCAGACCCCCAAGTGGTGAGTGTGATTGGGTGCGATTGGCTACTGTTTACCTGGTTTCTTTTTTCTATCTCCTGCTCCTATTCTTCTATGCATTTGTTGTCCGTGAGTTAAGGACATGAGGGAGACTGGAACTTTTCAAACAAGACGAAACGAAACCAACACAACCAGCCGGCCTATTCTAACTCTCAATATACTGTCGTGTAGGGACCAGGAGCTCAGATTCACAGTCCACGACTGCCCCGACTATAACCAGCTGAAGGTATCTGTCTTCAACGATGATAAGAAAACGGACCTGATTGGTGAGACATGGATCGACCTGCGCGACATACTTGTAGTCGGTGGCGGCCAGAGCGACACATGGCACACCCTGAACTTCCGTAGCAAATACGCAGGAGAGATTAGACTCGAGATTACCTATTACGACTCACGTCCGAAGCCCGAGAAGCCAGCTGCAAAGCCAAGACCTGTTGCTTCAAACAGCGATCTCAGCAACGCTGCTGCCCAGCCGGCAGCTGCGCCGAAACGCAGACCACTACCCACGGAACCTCCCAACGGTCCCGTGCCAACTGCCCAGCCTCAACAACCGCCGGCACCACAACCAGAACATATGCAGACTCCGCCTCGAAAACAACCAAGCACTTCGTCATATGTGCCCAACCAGTCGCCCCTCCAGACGCTGGAATATAGCACCCCGTCTCCATCCTCAAGACCAGTGCCAAAAAGCCATCATAACTCTCCGGCCCCAGCCGTCGGACCGAGCTACGTTACCCCACCGCAGCATCAGTCACATGCCCACAGGTATTCGGACAAGTATGCAACCAGGGCGGAGGAGCCAGATTTTGGCGGATTGGATAACAGGTCTCAGTACTCGAGTAACTACTCTCAGACCCATACGCAGAATCAGTATCATGGGCGTGATAGGCAGGGATCACATGCGTCTTTTGAACCCGAACGAGACCAATACGACCCCCGAGGCATGTCCCCCATGGACAACCATCGGCAGCCGCCCGTGGATGATGATGATCGTCCGCCCCCACCTCCAGTGCACAGAAGTCGGGGTAGCAGCGGGGCCGCTGTTGGTGCTCCGGTCGACCTAGCAATCAGGTCAGGCAGTTTTGATGGCAGTATGCGAGGTGCACCTCCAACAATGAGGCAAGATGTATTGCGGAGCGCTGCTCACAGACAATCGGTGGGTTCTGCTGCGTATCCTGGCAGGCCTACATATAGGCCCTATGATTCTGCGCCAGCAGGCGCGGCCGTTCCGCAATATGCGGACGAAGATGGCCACCACCACCACCACCAACCTCCGCCTCGGCACCGATCATTTGACACTGGGCACGAGGGCCCCCAACGATCCATGCAGCCGACTGTAGAGGATGATCCGGACTCACCCAACGGAGCGGTGCAAACGTTTAGGAAAAGCACTTCGCGGCACCCGCAGTCTCCCGCGCAATACAGCGTACCGGAATACGATACCACGGCAACGCCAGCGCCCCTTAGCCTGAGTGGCCGCAACAGTGCCCTTGTTCACGGCGGCTCATCCCAGGCAGTAGTATCCCAATCATCCCCCCACTACCACCAGCAGCAAAATGGTCGCCGACAGTCAAATGGATACCACCAGGAGGTTGCCAATGGCGTTCCCAGCTACAGCAATTACGGCACGAGCCCTGACGTCTACCAGTCCAGAGACGGGTACGGAGCCTCTGCATCGCCACGGAATAACCACCGTCAGAGGAGCCCAAGCCCCAATCCCATGGTAGACCACTACCATGTGAGTCCCGGTCCCAGTCCCCACAGGGAGCACCACCCTGCCAGTCCGATACCCGGTCGTAAACCATCCCAGGACCTTTACCAAACGAGCCCCGTGCCCTTATCTCATACAAGTCACACCGATAGCCCCGCCCATTACCGCCACGACCCTCGTGACGGCCAACATCCCTCCCAGCGGAGTCCTGTCTTCGCCGCGCTTCCAGACGTTCCCGCGTCCCTGGTGCCCGGTGCTGACCCGAGCCTTGCGCTCGAGCTCTCCTCACGAATAAATGAGGGGAAGCGGCAAGAGGGTCGCCGCAACTCGGCCATGACAACACCAACTCGCGGAAGACAAATGATAGAGTACAACCAAGAGGGTCCTCCGCCGCAGCAGTTCAGTGGATCCGTGCCTCAACATCACAGATCGTTTGACAATGGTCCTACGCATTCCATGTATAACAATGACCGTTCGTCAGGCGTTCTCTCAAAACCTCGATCACTGTCGCCTCTTCCAACGCAAAACCATACTATCAGGCGCAAATCGGTATCCCCAGCACCTCCGCCGCCGGATTCCAGGCGTCTTTCCGGCATGCCATTCGCTCCGGACTCGTTCGATGAGCTTAACCCGACGGTAGCGGCTGCAAAAGCGGAAAAGAAGAAGGCGAATCCTGATTTCAACGAAGCCACCGGCAAGATAATTACCCACGACGGTAAAGAGATCGACCCTAGCGACCACTTGCCCATGGACACGTGGGCGCCGGAGCCAGAGCCATTTGAAGAGAGGAACAAGAAAAAGCCAGAAGGAGGTCCTGGTTCAAGTGGACTGCCGATTGGACCTTCAGGAAGAAGGCAGCTGATAATAGCGGCATCACGACCTCAAGGCTCGTCCGCTGTGACATATAGTGGCGGCAACTCAAGTAGCCCGTCTTCCTTTCCCAGTTATGGAGACACCTCGTCGGCTGTGGCGGCTGGGCGCAATAGGCTTCAGAAGAAGACGCACAGCCGCGGCATGAGTGCTGTGGCGTCGTTCGAGACCAATGCACCAGGGCCGAGCCCGCTGGCACCTATCAAGACACCCTATCACCAGGACAATCACTCGTCACCTCGCACGCTACAGAGGGCAAGCACGTTTGATCAGTTTCAACAAAATGAGAATCACAATCATGCCCCTCTCGTGCTTTACCAAGGCAGTGTAAGGAACAGCATGGACCATCACCAAGGTTCAGGTGGTGGAGGTCCGCCCCCCATACCAGCCAAGATTCCAATGTTTGGCGGCGGATCACCAAATCCCTATGGCAGTGGCGTTGATCCCGGCTTACCCGTCATGAGCGGAGCACTCCCCGCTCCCGGACCACCAGTGTCATGGGACGGGCGGCATGGTCATGACAGCCGGACCGGGTCAGAGCAATGGGCGCTCATGGAAGAGATGAGCAGAATAGACATTGGAACAGGCAGATCGAGACGGCATGGGAGTGGCTACTGAAATTGAACTAGGATGTGGCCACAAAGCAGAGCAACCTTCCCCATTGTCGACTCTAGATGGCCTGGTTACCATTCTCCGAGAACGCGGGGTTGTTTTCCCGCAGTAGTCGTTTTCTACTTCTACAACCATTTTTTCAAACACCAATCTCTGGGGACTGTTTCAAGGAAACTCTCCCCATTTTTCCAACATCAACCACTGGTCTTCACGTTGATTAATGGAATTTTCGATTTCGATACCTGACATCACCTTTTTCTTGATTTCCTACCCTGCCACAGAGAGCCTGAAAGGGCACGTTCTCTATATTTTTATATGTAGGCTCCGCTCGGCTCGGCTGTAGCGGAGTTGATCCTGTGCTATGTTTCCTTTTGGGCGGACCGAGACGCGATAATGATTTGATGTTATATTTAAGCCTTGAGACATGTATATATCAACAGCGATGTGATGGAAATAATGATTAAAAGTTCGCAATGTCTATTTTCTTGTCTCGTCTCATCTTCAATATGGCAGTGTGGTTTCAGCAGAGCCCTCGACTCATCTAGTTAAGTCGAGAAAGAGCTAGGAACAAGGCCGCTATGTTGGTCGTTGGCGAGAGAGACTACAGGTTGCGACAACGAGAGAGGATCTGCCAACATTTTCCAACGCGTTCCTTACGATGAGCCGGCTCATCGCTGGGAGACGTGAACGGCCCTTGAAACATTTGGAAGCTTTTTGGCCAACTCTGCGGCAGCAATCCACCAAGCCTGAAGAATTTAAACTATGGTGACGGAAAAGGCGGCGAAGATGGCTACAATGGCTAATTGCAACTCGAGCCGGGTGGCGCCCGCTGTTTGTGACGACGAAGGAACTGTTGTAGTCGCGGGTGTAGTGTCGTTGCTTGTCGCCGTTTTCGCAGCGGCAGGATCCGGTGCACCAAGGTCGGTGCAGACTTTGCTGATAGCAGAGTTAAGACCTGTTTGTTGCCGGATTTGGTTCAACAGGTCAGTCAAAACAACCTTTTTGTTATTTATTTTACCTCGAAGGTAAAAGGAGGGGAACAAAACACATACTTGCAAGTTGATCAGCGGGACAAGCCTTGGATAAACAAGTATAGGAAGTGCCAGAGACCAAGGAAATGCCACCACACATGCACCGGATGTCGCTCAAGCCACAACCGGAGGAGTCAGCAGCTTCTCCGAGGCAGTTATAGGCACACGAAGGGACCTGGGAGATCAAGCCGTCGATGGTGCTCCCGTAGCTGCCGGACTGGGCAGCGACGAGGACGGCGGTGGCCGCAAGAAGGGCGAACAGGAGCTGCATCGTATAAGAAGGTATAGGTCACCAAAGGATGAAGGCGATTGAAGCTTTTGGACGAGGAGACGGATAATATTGCAGGAGCTATATATATATATATAAAAAAGACTTGTGAAGGAGGATACCGGCGGTTTTGTGGGAGAGAGCAAGCA
>JAVHJQ010004688.1:0-11768 GCA_031306095.1 Pyricularia sp. CD86 | reverse complement strand
GGTCACACCTTCCCCCCCGTGTGTATAAGTGAAGAGCGCAAATGTCGAAACATACGGAACAAAAACGGAAACAAAACAAAATTCTGTCATTCCGCTGAGCGCCCACGCCGACTGACCCCTGAACGAGCAATGCAACAACTCATCATGCTGGTTCGGTGGGTGGAGCTTGCCCAGATCCCTGGTATAATCAAGGAAAACGCCGGAAACGCCGGAAGCGAGAAGAGATCCGTCCCCAAGCGACTCCAAAGTAAAAGAAAACAACACTCGAGTCGGAAAGCCGACGAGAGCTATGTATGGGGAAGACAAAGGAAAGATATAAATGAATGGCTCATGGAGGACTCCGGAGTATGTGCAGATTAGATGAGGCGCAGCCAGACATTTCTCGATAAGTCGATATTGAGGAGATCGAGTGGACCCAGATGCGGGCGGCGGCGTGACTGCCTACACCTCCTATTTTGTACATAGCTGCCTTTCTTGCATAAAGCTAATATAGAGTTCAGCGGAGGTTGGGTAATGAAGTGTGACCCGGTTGTAGTTGTTTGTTGAGGGTGGCCAGTTTTTTTTAAAAAAAAGGAGAAGAAGAAGAAGTGGCTGGCAAAGAAGGAAACGGCAGGTTTGAGAGTGGCTTTCGATGTGTGCAACCTCCCCCACCCGATAGGGAAGAGGTCGGCTCTTGTGGCGGGGGTGACATCTCGATCATGAGAAGCTCACGAACTTGGGGTCTCTCGGCCTCCCGTCCGGACCGATGTCATTGTCACGGAAGCGGTTCTCCATGTAGACTTTCCTCGCCTCGTCGAACCGTAGCCTCCTCTGCTTCATGATGCGCAGAATCTCGGCCTTGGCCGCATCATCCAGGCCGGCCCTCGCGTCGCCCTCATCAATGTTGGCGGTCAGGTCAAAGTTGGCCGATGAGAGACCAGCCTCGGCGTCGTCGGTAAAGGATGAGCCCAGCTGAAGGCGCGAGTAGAGGTAGTTACTGCCGGGAAGGTTAATGTCTCGCAGTTGTGACGTCCAGCGTGCACGCGAGAGGTAAAGGCCCGTACCGAGGACCATGACGAAGAGTATTGTGCTGTAGAAGAGGTAGGCCATGATGGAGAACCAGGTCTTCAGCTGCTGAATGGCGGAGGGAGCGGGGGGATGATGTATTCGAAGAAACGAAGCCCGAAAAGAAATTCCAGGGGTGGAAAAGGGGATCGAATTATCGTGATCCTTGCCAACCCAAGCGAAGCGAGGATATGTTTCTTGGTAGAGCCCGGCCTTCTGATTCAGTTAGTAGTCGAATCTAGCGGATCTAGTGGCTAAAAGCAAAGGCTGTGCTTCAAGATAGCCGCTCTTCAGTACCTAGTTCGTAGAATACGTCCGAGAGTTGGGTGCAGATAGTTCAGTCAGAAAGGTCTTCAGCAGGGACTTTCCGGCGGGTTTCTCGAGGATGACGAATGCGACCAGGATCACAGGAGTAATTTCAAGGGTAGGTCGTGTCTGCTCTGATGAGCGCGAAACTATTTACGAACTGCAAGCCACGCTTGTTTCTTGCCGATGCAGGCAACAACGGGGTCGGGAAAGTATTGGGGCTGATCAATACAGTAATCAATTCCGGGCTGGGCATGATGCCACATCTTTCTCCATGAATTGATTGGGGGTCTGGGATCTGGGCTCAGCTGCACAAGCAAAAGAAACCTGACTTCCTCCCTTGTGTGGCACGTTCATCAATAGAATGTCCAATCCTATTGACGTACAAATCATGCGTGCACGCTGATTTGGCCGATCCGCACGCACGGACCAATACTCGTTATGCCCGGCTGCCAGTGGCTGCCACTCTGCCACTCTGCCACACTGCCACACCTGACTGCCCACTAACGGGCGCCTGACCCCACCCCTGCCTCTGCCGGCCGAGGGCTCGTCTGGAGCCCACAGATTTGGTGTTGGTCGAAAAGAAGATCAATTTTTGAAGCCATCTACAACCAGTCCCCGAATTTGTCCCGCCAATTCGCCCTCGAACCTACCGCCAAAATGTCCAACGTCTCTGCTGACCTGATCTGGGAGGTTGTCCGTGAGTTTTGGCCCTGAATAAACTGAGGGAATGGCTAGAAACAGGAGGGCACAATCGGACCTGAGGAACTGAACCAATTTCGCACCTTGGATACAGGCAACCAAAATGCCTTCCTTGAGAAGCGCAACACCAACGGCGGCGTCCAGTTCTCGCGCGACCCCCTGAACCTTACCAACAAGCACTCGCGCAAGGTACGAATATTTCCTCAGATGACCAAAATTCACTTTTCTTTTTTGAAGACGCGCAAGAAACTAACGAAAAAAAATAGTACGCCGGCTTCGTCAACGACAAGGTACACACTGCACAGCCACTGCAAATTGCAAAACCCTGCTTCTACAATCGACCCTTGGAGCTCTAGACTGACGAAATGATGTTGTTTCTTGGGATACAGGCCATTGGTATTCAGGCTTCCTCGAACGAGAAGGGTGGTGTTGCCATCACCAGCAAGAAGGTTGGTGCCGGTAACAAGCCCGCCAGCTCGCAAACTACCACCACCTTCCGACCCCACAAGAACAACAGGAGGTAAGGGATTGATACTCATCCATGGGTCTCGTGAGGTTACTCGGTCACTCGAGTGTATCTGCCCACGACCCTCCACCAGGCACAAAAGCAGCAGGGCATTGAACTGACGATGGATTTGTGTTCGCCGATTCACAGCACCTACAAGGCCGTTGCCAACCAGACTGCCAAGAACGGCTACCGTGCCGACCTGCGCCAGGCTGCCGTCGCCCGTACCAGTGCCATCCTCAAGTCGCAAAGGCCCGTCAAGGCCGAGCCCGAGAAGAAGCTGCGCGGCAACGCCGCCAAGAAGGCTGAGGCTTAAATGAGCTGAGGGTGTTATGTTTATCATGATGGAGGAAGTTTGAAAGGTCGATAATGACATTTTCCTGCCGGCTTAGACTGGGTTTGAGGGTATTTCTGGCGTCCAGCACATCCATTTGGAGTACTTTCAGGCAGACTGGAGCATGTCCTTCAGTCGATGGCATAGGGATAATGGGAGTAAGGCATTTAGGGCTCTCACATTAGGTTTCCAGGTGCGGCATTGCGCCTAGGTAAAACCCCAGGTCCCTCGGATCAGGCGTTGGGGAGAAGAAAATGAAACACCATTTTGATGAAGATTGTGTTCCAATCCCAGTTGCATTCGAACGAATGGTTTGCCTCACATATTGTTGTCACGTTGCTCGGAGATGATGGCTATTAGCCTCGGCTCCTATGGCCCCAACTCGGCAAGACGCGGAGCGGTATCGTTGAATACTGAACTGCCCCGGGTGCAGCCGATAATGCTTCGGAGCATTGGCGATTCTTGTGATGAAAACCGGAAACTCTTTAATGCACAATGAATGACACATGAATTAAAGCAACCCACACTTGCTGCACGTTGCAAAATCAAGCTAGGTAAGGTAGATAGGTTGTCTAGTAGTCGTAAGATAGATACTTTGGGTAGCTAAGCGAGTAAGGTAGAGCAGAATGTCTACGTGCTACAGTCAGAGTCGCCATTTTGTCTCTGGCATGTGTTTCGTCCCAGAAAGTACCTATGTAGGTACCCTTTAGCCCCCCTCTGACAGTCCCGCTTCACCGTGCGGACCAGCGGGCTGAAGGGTAGGCAGGTGAGAGAGGACAGCGGAGGCTAAGGCACGAACAGTACCTACCTACCTACCTACCTAGTCACGTCACAGTCAAAGTCAGCGAGTTACGACCTCTGTTTACCCCTCAGTGCGGCAAATCCACTTTAGCTTTGAGCCCACGGGCATGGAGTACCAAGGCATTGTGGGACGGACAGCTCTAACCCGCCCGCAGGTCGGGTCGGTCGGTCCAAAGAGCTCTCTCCATTTGAAGCTGGATCCCAATTCTCCACCCCCGCCGATTGCTTTGCTTCTTCTCCCTCAATCATCGAGTTCCTTGACAAGACATCGATATTCTTTGGATATAAAAAGGTCAGCTGAAGGCTTCTCCTATTTACTTCTGAGAAGAACCTCTGGTGCTCCTCCCAAGGAAAACATTATTGTTGACTCAAAGGACTTCTGGTCAATTGTATTCAGCTAGCCCCATAAACCCCTCCCCCGCACTTTGTTAATTCCGCAAAGCAAAGATGGTCAAGGCCGGTACGCGAACACCCCCATCGCCCACTGTCATGTAGCCAGTGACGCCACGCGAATCACAGCTTGAGGGCAGCCCCCAAATTTCTGACGAGAAGCAAATTAAAAAATCACAGTTGTTGCTGGTGCCGCCGGTGGCATTGGACAGGTTTGTTTAGACCATCACCCATTCATGCTGGAATTAATTGGTATGACAAACAAAGGTGGATTTGGTGTTGTTCTGACTTATACTACGTCCCCAACAAACAGCCCCTTTCGCTGCTCCTCAAGCTCTGCCCTTTGGTCGATGAGCTCGCCCTGTACGATGTCGTCAACACCCCCGGTGTTGCCGCTGATCTCTCCCACATCTCCTCTAACGCGGTATGTTGTGACTTCAAACGTGATCATATCCTCCTACTGTTGATCTGTTCATTGCTGACATTCTCCCGCAGACAATCGCCGGCTACCTTCCCAAGGACGATGGTAGCAAGAAGGCCCTCAAGGATGCCGACCTGATCGTCATCCCTGCTGGCGTTCCCCGTAAGTTGGGAGCCCCTAGGCCAGGCCAGACCTTGAGAGGGGCCTAGCCTAGCCTAGCCAACTGCGCAAACATCAGGAACCTCTAACACGCTTTGCGCCCCACGCGACAGGCAAGCCCGGAATGACCCGTGATGATCTCTTTAACATCAACGCCGGCATCGTCAAGGGACTTATCGAGATCGCTGCCGAGGTCGCCCCCAAGGCCTTCATTCTCGTCATCTCTAACCCCGTTAACTCGACCGTCCCCATCTCGGCCGAGGTTCTCAAGGCCAAGGGTGTCTTCAACCCGCAGCGCCTGTTTGGTGTCACCACCCTTGACATTGTTCGCGCCGAGACCTTCGTTGCGGAGATCGCCGGCAAGTCGAACCCCCAGGAGTTGACCGTCCCCGTCATTGGCGGTCACTCGGGCGAGACCATCGTGCCCCTTTTCAGCCAAGTTAAGCCTGCCGTCACCATCCCTGACGACAAGTATGACGCTCTCGTCAACCGTGTCCAGTTTGGTGGTGACGAGGTCGTCAAGGCCAAGGACGGCGCTGGCTCGGCCACCCTCAGCATGGCATATGCTGGCTACCGGTAAGATCTTGTGTGCTGCGGCTGGAGTGCCTGGGATTATCTGACAAATGCTGCCATATAGATTCGCCGAGAAGCTGCTCAAGGCCATCAAGGGTGCCAAGGGTCTCGTCGAGCCCAGCTATGTATACCTTCCTGGTGTTCCCGGTGGTGAGGCAATTGCCAAGAAGACCGGTTGCGACTTTTTCTCGGTTCCCATTGAGCTCGGTGTATGGTTTTCCCCTCGTTATCACAAAGCCGATAAATCCTGGATAACAAGCTAACTCCAATGCACTATTCTCCAATGTTCAGCCCAACGGCGCTGAGAAGGCACATGACGTGCTCGGCGAGCTGACCAGCAAGGAGCAGAAGCTTCTGGAGGCGGCCGTCACCGGACTCAAGGGCAACATCCAGAAGGGTGTTGCGTTCGTCAACAGCCCTCCTCAAAAGTAAACAAGACCGCCCCATCTGTTTATCAATGTTTCAACAAGCGAGTTTGCCTTGAGCTTCGATTTCAACCATGCTTCATAACCTGGAGGGTGTGCGAGATATGAGGTGGAAAGATCAAAGTGTCGTTTGCAGACGAGTCCATTGCTGACTCTGCAAGTTCCTCTCCTAGGCTGTAATTTATCTGGGTTAGGATATGGCGTGAAGGAAACAACCGATCCGAAATAGGATACTGTCTGGTGTGGCGATTTTTAGGGCCTGCTTTTGGTCTCGTGCATCTCGGTGAAGATGGTCTAGGATCGATTATTACTGCACGTCTTGTGTTCGAAGCTGTATACCTACAAAATCCAAGCAAAAACAACTCCGCCCTCTATGACAACTGGGTGAAGTTGGTCTTGGTGATGATTCTTTGCTTGTAGTAGATATGGCCATGCCATGCCATGCCTCGTGATTATGGTTGGCGCTACAGATTTGAGCTGCATTGACGGGCCGCTTTTCGTCTTAAGCCTTCGCAGTCACGGTCTTGATCTGGAAGACTGCACCGGGCAGCTCCGTCGTCTCTGCCTGCACGGTGGCGTTGACACCCATTGCTGCCAGAGCGCCGCGGACGATTCCGCAAGGGAACCATAGAAACTGCTACTAGTCAGGACCCCGATTCTTGACAACTAGGTCGTGGCTGCCATGCACATACCGGTTCCGCTCTCAGCACTGCCTGGCCTCCGGCTTCCGAGCTCATTTTGGCGAATGGCCGGAAGGAATTGTCGGTTAGGACGTAGACACCCTAATCCGAGTGACGTGACGAGAAAAGCCCGTCAGTTTTCACAGCCTCATATTTGCACTAGGACAGGGTGCTGGTTGGGAGACATACCCTGTGATTCGTCTTTAGATTATCGACCTGCTTGCGGAACACAAGCGTCCACAGGTCCTTGCAGATGAACTTGATCACGTCCAGCGTGTCGTTGAGCCGTGGTCGATCCTTGGAGAACCTGTAACGTCACGACGCACGACAAATAGTCCTTTTCGTCAGCCCTTCCAGCCCATATAATCTCTCCCTCTTCCAAACCCTAGCGGCAAAGCAAGCAGAGAAGGAAGTTCCATCTCACCTCTCCACCAGGCCCTGACCGACCCGATACCCCTGCGTCTCGAGCCGGTAAAAGACGGCATCGCGCTCCTCGTCCTCATCCAAGGTCCCGCGCCGCGCACCCGGCGGCGCCGGCCTCGAGGCCGACGAAGCCGCATCTGGCCCCGATCTTTGTGCTTGTGCTTGTTGTTGTTGTTGCGATTCTTCCGATCCTCCCTCCAGAGCTGCCGCCGCGGCTTCGACGTCGTTGGCGACCCGGTACGCCATGGGGACGAGCTCGATGAGCAAAAAGTCGAGGCAAGAAGAGCTGCAAAACATGGCCGTCGGGTCCGACGCGTTGTACGGCGGCATGACCGAGTCGAACGACATGTTTGCGGTGGGCTGTGGGCGTTGTGGTTTGTGGCGCTGGTTGTGTTAGAGGTAACAAGGACTTTTTTTTCTCTCTCTCTTTGTATTGCCTGTCTAACGGCTCCCTTGTTTGGAGTTCGGTGTTATGTCTAACAGCCTTGACTCTGAACGGCTACGTAAGAAGCTCGGGTGGGTGGTAGGCTTGCTAACTGCTCGTATTGATGACGTGCGCGCCCCCAAGGTCAAAGTGGTACTTTTTTCTTGCGGCTAGTTCGCTCACATTTGCTTGAGGGAATGCGTTATCCGTGAGTTAGTGCTTCTCAGTAAATTGGGTCGAGGTAGCTGAAGTTGAGTGTACAGAAGAACTGGGGTTGGTGAAGAGCTTAGGAATGCACAGTGGTAATAGTAAGAGGAAGGCGCCGACAATTTGGGTGGGGCTTTCAGCTTCGCCCTGAGTGAGCATCAACTGCACTGCACCCTGACCATTTACTCTTTCAATGCCACTCTTTTTCGATTGTAATCGCACTTGTTGTTTATTGCTGTAAAAAATCAAGTCGACGCTCATTTAATTTTATCTCCTGTAGCGTATGCTCTTTGGGAAACGCAAGCATGCAAACAAACGTGTGGTATAATGCTCGAAAGCTCAATCAGTGGGCCAGGGTCCTCCAACACTTCACGGTATGGAGGCCGAAAATGTTCAGTTACCCAGCCTTACATATAGAATAACAGCGAACCTCTCTCAGTTAACTCTGAATTTTCGCCCCTCCTATTGCATGGATAGATTTGTAACCCCCTAAACGCCTTGCCTGAGGTCCCAAATTAAGGAAAACATTATCGAATACAGTATCAATCTACGATGATGAGTGCTGCATGTCCTCACTCGTTTTGCCTCGAAGACCAACTGGCTTCATCCCGCAAGCCGAGCCATGTTATATGCTCGACTAGTAGCAGGCTTGAGGATGACGGGTGACTCTAGTAGAAGCCATTGACGTTCTGCCTTTTAGTCGGCGGGGGACCAGAAGGCTCATCATCATCCGATAGTGTCAGATCAATGACTGCTGCTGAGCGCTTGGTTCCCGCCGAGGCAACCGAACGAGGCATAGTTGATCCCTCTCTCGAGACTCCGGTATTGGGAGTGCTGGGTAGCTGTAATGATCGACTCGGGGTGGCTGTCCTGCGGCCGCTGAAAATGCTGATGTCGGATAATATCACTTCATCATCAACAATGTAGTTGGTCTCATTACCACCTCCATTCGCGGGTTCGTCCCTCAAATCCACCGACTCTGAGCCTGGTATCCGCCATTCTCCACTGGGATCGATGGTGACCTGCTCAATCGACTGCGACGTCTTGGATAAAATCTCGCGGGCGTACCTGTAACAGCACAGTTAGCCAAAATGCACGAGAAAATGAGCTGAGGCGCGTGGATAGCTAGCTTACTCGTCAACTGCAAGACTATCAAAGGGAGCGGGCTTGTTGCAGATGGGACATATCCATTGTGGGCCTTGCTCTTGCAGTTGTAAGTATGAAAGTGCATCAAAACACTGTATGTGTTTACACGCTGTAGACCTGACAGGATCAACTAGTCGTGAATATGATAGTGGGCATTTTAACGACATATTTGATGACGTAGTCTCAATCTCCGTATCTTGTGCCTTGCGGGTAACTAAAAAGGTGTAAAATGTGAGCTGGCCTGCGTCCATCCAGGCGCTGCATGTTGTTCACTCACTTTCCGAAACCACAGAAGCCCTGGGGATCTTCTTGCCGGCCCGGATCTTCTCGACGAGCTCAGGGGCCTTGTGCGACTTGCAGGCGTAGATAGAAATGTAATACCTCTGTAAGGACACAGCTGTTAGCACAGGATCCCTCTCGGCACCACAGCCAGACAACGCTAGAACCAGAAATCAACTATATTTCTGGACTCGGATATGCCTGACTTGTGTCTCCTTCTTTTTGGATGGGACACGTCCCTTGTCGGTCAATGCATAAGTGAAGTCGACATTGTTGATATAGCCCGCAGGCCTGAGTCGCAATTGGTCAGTGATGTCAACGGGTCTGGTGGAGCCGGGTTTGTTCTTTAGGCCTCGGAGGTTCGCCTTAACTTCGCCCCCATTAACCTTGAGATCCGACTGGTAGGGAAAGGCAATGTCCTGGACGCCGGTATCTGCCGTGGAACAAAACACCAAGATCCGGATTGACGGATCGGATAAATGACTGCCGAGCTCATGGGCCTTTAATGAGATGGTGACCGTATTGCGGTGATGTGCCATAACTTAGCCCGGATGTCAGTATTGGTAAGCAGCAGGTGGATCAAAGATTGCCATCAAGATAAAGACGAATCTACTTACCATCGCATACCCTGACGTCGGCTACAAGTGTCTTGGGTTCATAGAATGGACTCGGCTTGAAAGTAACTCCTGGTCCTGGTACGGTTAGGACATGTTGAAGCCAGGGTGAGGGAGACTGGCCCGTACGACTGGCATGGTGCGAGAACCCGGAGTTGGGCCTGTAGCTGTTTGAATGGCCCGAGGCAGGATAGCCCGCGGCCGGATAGGTCGTGGATGACTGCGAATACGTGTTCATGGCGCGAGATGCCGCTGGCGTGTTGCCGTAGACTGGAGGCGCAGACGAGTGAGCATTCGGGTAGTACTGATTACCAGACTTTATGCTGTCAATGCTGCTCTTGATTTGCTGAAACCGGGAACGATCGCGTTCGGATTGGTAGATTACTGCGTGCAAGTTAGAAGATGATGACGGTGCAGATACGCCAACCCCGCGCAATAGAGCAGATAAGGTGTAGGGTAGTTTGGTATCTGTTGTCCGCGTTTCTGAACTGTGCAGGTGAAATGGAGTTGGGAATGTTGAAGATGAAAACGAAGGGGTAGTCAAGGTGTACATAAATAGATAAGGTAGGTATTGCAAGTGAAGAGGAACGTATCGATGGTCAGGTTATCCGTTAAAGACGCGGCACGTGGTGCTGGTCAGATTAGGAGTAGGTAAGGTAGGGCTGGAACGGCTGCCTGTTTGTCAAACTTACGTTCCACGATACGGCGCTGAAGGTCGGCTTTTACACCGGAACCCTTCAAACCGTTGATTTGGCAGATGGACTGAAGTTGGCGATTGAGAAGCGTATTGCTCTGTATCAGGCTGACCAGGCTTTGGATCTCCGACTTGGTGGGTTGTTGGGCTGTCATGGCTGCTGCTGCTTGCTGGCGCGGGTTTGGGCGGGTCGAATCTCGAACCCACCACCACCGACGACCTAAAAATCCTCCAGTCACTTCGTCCAAGTCCGAGAAAGGAAGGAGCGCCTCTTTGCGGCCTATTCTACCGGTACCTGGATCTAGAAAGGCAGATACTAGGTGGAGCTGGAGGTAAGGTAAGGCAGGTAGTAAGGTACCTAGGTATGTCGGTAGGTACTTGAGTGGGTACCTGGGGAGAAAACCCAAAATCTCCTCACTATCCTGTCACCTCCAATGTACCGAAGGATGGGTTTTTTTGCCCAAGAATAGGTATGTCGACCAAATCAACAAGACAAAGCTAGTTGCTCTAAAAGACAGAAAGCACGCGAAGGGACGGCTAGACGCCGAATAAACCCCAAAACTGCGAATCCGTCACCAAGTTGCGAGGCGAAAGTGAACTTCAGGAGTTACTGCTGCCTGCACTGCCTAAGTCTTGCCTGGAAATGTCGCCAAAATATCCCTCTCAGCTTCGAAAATTCCCAACGCGCCCTCGCTCAGGACTGCCAAACGGGATGGCGATAGATACAAGCGGAGCCAGAGGTGCCGTCGTCGGTTGCAGTAGGTCGATCGGCAGGGCTGCTTCGGGATGTGCGCCGGCTATGGACGGGATTGGAGGCTTGCGCGAAGTCACCGAGGTTCTGTACTTATCTGTGGAGCAGGTACTCGCACCTGTCAGTAAAATCCCGAACCGTAACGGCAGAAGGTGAGAGAAATCAACAAGCAGACAGCATTTTGCGCTACGTAGATGACTGGCGCGATGCACGCTCCGATGCCACGCCCCGCCGCGAGGCGTGAGGCGTAGTGATGCGTTCCTAGGTAGGCAGCTAGAAACGTACGAGTCTGGTTGTGTTACATACCATTATGAAAGACTCTCTGATCGCTCAGGTGTCGAGAAATGAAGTTATGTCTATTGACATGGGGGCAGGGAAACATTACTGCCGCCCAGGCTGGTTGAAGCAAGCGATGATGAACGTCGTTCACGTCCGTCGAGGCTGAAGCGCACTCATCCCTGGACAAAATTCATTGGCTGACACGGTCCGTGGCGGGGCTTGCAGGGGCCCGGTCCGCCCCAAGGCTTAGAACTGATTGAACTTTTTTTTTTTTGCCGCATTTTCTATGAAGGGCCTGCGGCGGGGCTGTTTGCGCATTTACACCTATTCGTCCTCACATCGATTCGAATAAAAGCGTCGGACTGGATTTATTTTCCATCAGTCATAGACAACTTTGAACATTTACCTCGAGGAATTTACTAGTTTTGAATCGTTATTCCGAAGTCATGGCGAAATCACTACGGGCCAGCTCAAGGAAGGCCAACAACCAGAGACTGAAGCGCAATGTCTTTGGTCCTGTCGAAGCTGCTCGCAATGAGCGACTCTCAGCAAAATTGATGGAAATTGCAACCCAACCCAAGGAGGCTAAGATGGAGGATGCTGCTCCAGGT
>JAVHJQ010004684.1:0-11454 GCA_031306095.1 Pyricularia sp. CD86 | reverse complement strand
TCTCTCTCTCTCTCTCTCTCTCTCTCTCTCTCTCTCTCTCTCTCTCTTTTCTTTTTTTTCCGTTTTCCCCCTTCCATTCATACTATTTGTTTTCGTCCTTCTTTGCTCCTCCCATCCTTTTGACTAGGAGCAAGCTAGTATCTATGCTGCGGCAACCATGGACAAAAAACAAAGGAGGTTGCCTCGACTTCCCCCAATGTAGACAAGAAAAAAAAGAAGGAGAAAAAAAAAGCGCAACTAACAAACTCAAGACGCAGTTTATTCCAAAAATGACTGTCCCGCACATCGCCCGCAAAGGCGTAGTGATGCGTCTCGGGCGCAAAGAAGGCAGCGCCGCTACCATCCCGGGGACCGGGCGACGTCTCATCCCAGTTGACAACCGGCGGCAGGAGATTGTTTGCGGCGTCCTGCAGCTTGGTGGGATCGCGACCGACCAGGACGCAGGTTGCGCCCTCGAGGGCGAAGCGGTGCGCGATTGCTCGGCCGATTCCGGAGCCACCACCCGTCACGATGGCGAGCTTTTGACGGAGGGCCATCTTCTGCTGCTGATGTTTACACTCCTTTTGTATGGTGGCAGTTTTTTTTAATCAAACCAAATTAGTACAAGTTGGGATATCATATCTCGATCAACTTTGTTAAAGGACCAACTTAAACGGGCTTTAATGGTGAACTTTTGACGAGTGAGAGCGGGTTAGGGTCTTTGCCGTCAACCACCCCCTGTACTCAATCAGGTGATTTACATGTGACCTGGACTATCAAACCACATCAAAATCCCGAAATATCAAGTTTGTCTACCCAGGTAGATAATCTACGTTTAAGCAAATATAGACAACTGGGCTTCGAAACTTATATAAGATACATGCATTCTGAAACGTTGAGACTCAGGCTGAGGGTTTGGTTGATGATAAGTAACAACGGCAGTGAGGACAAGTGAATTTCCTACAACAAAGAAAGTCAGTGTTAGACTTAGTAAGAATACATAATCTACTTTGGTCGAGAAACATATTTGCCTACACATACATGCCGATGAGCACCAATGGTGTCCACATTCAAAAGACAAAAACAGCTGGTACGTAAGTAGTCCAACACCAGCGTGGATTCCCATGTCTGCGGCGTTTCATCAAACGCTGCAGAAAACAAAATAAATGCAGCATGAACCAAAAGTAGCAGCCAAAGCAACCACATACATAGAGCTTCACTAGCCCAGTATTACAAAAAATTATACAACTTAAATCACAGAATACATTCGAGGAACCTTAGGTCCCCTTGAAATCGTCACTGTGCCAGTCTCCATGCGCCGCGGCGGCTCCTTTTGCTCCACGCCCGGCTGCTGCTGCTGCCGCAGCCGCCGCACCGCCTAGGTTGCTGGCATGGCTCTCGACATCTACAGTGCCGAGCCAATAGAGTGACATGAACACCAGCAAATGCAGCGCCACACAGTACGCCGCAAACAGGTTTCGACTGGTGCGGCTGGCAAGCACCATGCGCGTTATCGAATAGACGACCCGCTCAGGAAGTGACATGCGCTTGTAGGCGCGCGCCGACTCTCGGCCTCGGAACGCTGCAAACGGGCTCAAGTTGGACTCGTATGCCTTTCTGTATTGGTCCAGAGCTATGGGGCCGTTGCTGCTGCCGCCACCGATGGATATCGTCGACGGGTTGGGATTGGCTGCGAAGGCTGAGGATGATGAGCTCACCGCGCCACCCATCATGGGTGAGGCCCCTCCAGCTGCTGCCGTGGGATGCATGCCGCCGCCTCGGTTGTAACTCTGCACATAACGTGACTTTTCGTACAGCTTCAGGTTGTCCTTTTGTAGGGCAGCAATCTCTTGCCTTAGCTGTGAAACGTTGCGGTGCGTCTCGGAGAGCTCCTGTTCGAGCTGTGCGTTTCGTTTCTTGAATCTGTCGCGTTGAGCAGTGATCATTGGCAAGATACCAGAGCCACCACCCATCGGCTCGCGCTCACTGCCTAAGCCACCACCACCACCGCCGGTTGCAAAGCCACTAATTATTGAGGATGTAGGACTTGTCCTTCCGCCCCCGGCTCCAGGCCTTCGACTGCCAGCCATAGAAGGCGCATATCGGTTCACATAAGTCCCCGCCACCGATGCACCTGACGGAAAAGCATTGGCCCCCTCAGCCTGGAGCGTTGAGAGGTCATTTTCAAGCTTTTCGTTCAAGTTCTGTGACTTTTCAAGCTCCGCATTCGTCCTTGAAAGTTCCTCCTGTAGATCTGAGAGTCGTGTCTGAAGATCTTGATGTGAAACTCTCAGAATGGTAAGCTCATCGCTGAGCTTCTTGTTCCGCGCCAGCAAAAGCTGCTCGAGCGTGTCACCCTTGCCCTTGCTGGTGGCGGAAGCGTCAGCACCAGTGTCATCGTCCTGACCACCTTGAACATCATCTTCGTCACCCATAGCGAACTCAATGCTCTTCAGCACTTCAAGCTCCTGCTTTATGTCTTCGTAGTCACTCCACTTCTGCACCTTGGCGCGCAAGTTCTCACGCTCCTCCCGCAGCAAATTCACTTCACGCTCGAGTCCGCGCATGCGTGTATCAAGGTCGCGCCTGAGCGACTCCTTTTCAACTCGCGATGCGTCCAGCTTGCGCATGAGCGACGAGTTCTCGGAGCGCATGCGCATGTAAGCCGGGTCGTCTTCGAGTTGTTGGTTCTGAAGCTGGTTGCTGCTTTGTGACTTCTTGGCCTGTTCCGCAAGCTCAAGACGTAGCTGCTCGTTGCGAGCCTCAACCTCGGCCAAACGAGCGCTTGTCCGTTCCAGTTCCGAATTGACCATCTCAAGCTCAGCCCCCATGACGTACGATCTTTGCTGAGACTCATCTGCGTCGCTGGTAGACTTGCCAAGCCGCTCATTGACCTCCTCTGTAGCCCGAATGCCACTCAGTAACCTTTCTTGGTTTTCCAGTTTCTCCTCCAAGGCCTTTTCCTTGGCAGCCCAGTTGTCCTTCTTTTCGTCCACTACTGCGATCCATGTGGTCTCTACCTCCTTGACTCTGGATTCGAGGTTGTCCTCCAGTTCTTTTCGGGCGGCACGCTCGGTCTGCAGGCGAGATTCAGTATCTTCAAGCTGCGACGTCAGCTGAGTGACCGTCTTTTGCAAGTGTTGGTTCTCCTCGGTCAGCTTTGGAAGCGTGTCCTCGGTCAGCAGCATTGAGTCAACTGCAGCCTCCAGTAGCGGGTATGGATCGGGGGCCTCGGAAAGCGCGTTATATGCGTGTATGAAGGAGGAATTTATCGATTTAGAGTGGTTCGTAAGAAGGTCAATAAAGGTTTGGTATGCTGTTTGTGGAATTTTTCGAAAATTAGCATAACTTCCAGAGAGATCGGCCGACAGCTGAGCAGCAAGGGCCCATGGTGAAGGAAGCCTCACCTTTGAGTAAGCCCTTGATCTCTGTCAACTTGCTGGCATCGTCCAGTTTCCTGAAATCTTTTGTCTTTTGTGCTAGATCTTTGCGCTGGACAACCGAGTCGCGCTGATAGGTGACAATCTCGGATGCGGTGTTGTCTAGTCCCGAGACCAAACTGGTGAGGTCGACAGCTAGAAAAAAGTATGGTCAGTAACCGACTTCCATTCTGCTTAACCTCTCAAGCCCCGGAAGACAACGACTTACTCCTCCAGGCAGATATGGCATGTTGAAACTTGTTTGCGTTCTCCGTCCCGCCCGCAGAGGTTTGGGGGGTGGAAGGAACAGCGTCGGCCATGATGTAGTGGTCGGTCTATCACTGGCTGGTATTAAATGCTGGCACAAAAGTAAGAACTCCGAAGCGCGACACCCATTCAGAGCACTTTATCCCTTGAAATCGGGATAATCAAGGAGAAACTTGAAATCAAAGGGTCGGGCCGAGTCGACACGCTGTTATAAACGGATTTGAGAGCGCTGCTCAATAGCTAGAACCGTTAGACATCGTGTATTTGTTTGTGAATGTTTCGTTTTCAAGCTGAGTCTCGGCCTGAATGACACGCGGTCTCACTGTAGCGAAGCGGCCGGTAGCTGCAGGGGTTCCCCAGCGAGGCTACTTGATGATTGGCTGAACGGCCGAAAAAGGGGAGGCTGATGTGGGTCCGTCACTAACGTCACACGCAATCGGTAGCACTGGATCGCGGCTCAGGTTGACTTCAATGGTCCTTGCAGCCTTGGATTGGCCTGCTTTTGGTTATCACCAACACAACACCGCGCGCATCTAAATTGTGCTGCTGCCTTGTGAATAACAATCAACTACTGCTCTATTGAAAGCTTTGTTTTGTTTCTTTAATTGGCTTTTTGATATGAGATGATACCCCCATGATCATGATTACGATATACATGCAACATGGCTGCGACAATACTGGTCGAGGGGGCGGCCCTCACTAAACCCCCGCTCGAAGCTGGTCCTTTCATCCTTCGAAACCTTCTCCATGATGTGCCATTGTCGGCCGACGGTGATGACGAGCGTATCAAAATAAATTGCGTCGACTACTGGGGTATGCGCTGAGCTTCCCCAATCTCGTATCCATGGTCTGGCCAACATCTCTGACTGGACTATTTGCTCTTAGAAAGCAACCTGTACATAGGCACCTCTGCCTCGGAGCTGCTCCATTTCGTCCAGATACCTCCAGATCCCGCAGACAAGAACAGTACCTCCACCTTCATCCTTGCATCACGACTGCAGCCGTTCTTCCCCGAGTCAGCATCTACTGGTGTCCAACCCGGAGTGCAACAAATCCTGCTGCTTCCCAGGGTTGGAAAAGCATGCATACTTTGTAACTCAACTGTTACCTTCTACTCTCTTCCTGAGCTCAGTCCAGTATTCAACGAGATCAGTGTCAAGGGCTGTAATTGGATCGGTGGCGTTGACCTCAACCACGAGGCTGCCGCAGCAGGCAATACTGGCGGTGCCGTCTCGGTACTGCTATCTCTCAACAGACGCATACAGGTTGTCAATGTTGGCGAAGACAATGTACGCGGGAGCAGGAAGATCGATTTTGCTGGAAGCACCCTGTCAATTCGCAGAGACAGCATTGCCTGTGTGGCCGACTCGCGGACATATGCGCTTGTGGACGTCGATAGACAGCTCAAGATCCCGTTGATGAGCATATCGTCCCTCGATACTTCGCAAACCCCCAGCGAAATCGGACACGTCCAGAGCATCGCTGCGGTTCCCGAGAGTAGCAATGGTAGCGGCCTGACTAGAAGCGCGTCCTCCGCGACTGCTCGGCCCAGCCATCTTTCGACTGATAGAGCCGCGGGTCACAACAGAAGTACCAGTCTCGGTACCTTCGGTACTGGTGGTTCGGAAGGGCAAGGCTCGGCCGCTGGAGGCGATGCGGAGTCGACTGCTTCGAGGAGTCCTGGGGGACCAAGTCCATCCCGAAGCCCGGCACCAGATGCTGACGCGTTATCAAGGCCTCCGCCGCCGCCACCAGAAACAGACAAGCCCTTACCTCCTATACGGCCCACAGTTCCTGAGCCAGCACCCGTTCTTCTCAGGCCACTAATTGTATCACCGACACCCGAGGAATTTCTTTTGGTCACAGGCACAGGCCCATCGGAGCCAGGGATTGGCATGTTTGTGAACCTTGATGGCGACCCGACGCGGCCTACACTCGAGTTTGAAAGGTATCCGAGCCAGATAGTGGTGGACGGAGGGTCCCAAGATTTATCAACCTCAACACCTCCATTAGGTTTGGAAGAAGAAGGATATGTGCTGGCATCTCTAATTAAAGAGTCTCCAAAAGGTGGCTGCAAACGCGGCCTGGAGATTCAGCGCTGGGATGTTAACATTGGCGAAAATGAGCCTGAAAAATATTGGCTCGGCGTGGACGAAATCCCTGCGGAGAATGAGCAGCCAGAGGATGCACCTCCCCTGACTCCTGAGCCCCTGGGGATTCGCAGTCTCCTGGGTAGCGAGGAGTCCATTCTGAATGAAGTTGTAGACCGCCTCTGTCAAAGGCGCTTTTTGCCATTTTCATTCGCTGGCAACGCACTCAACGCATCGACCATGTCACTAAGAAGTCTAGACGCACGAACGGCTTCATCAATGGAGCGCGTTTCGAAAGAGCGCGATCTCTTCGAGCGTGATCTTGACTCACCGGACGAAGATCCGCTACCAGAAGGCTGGGAGGCTGCGCGAAACGCCGAGGAGGAAAGCTCAGTTGTTCGTTTGGCCAAAGTTGTCGGGAGATTGGCAGTATGGGAGGACAACCGTATCTGGTGGGCGCTGAGAAACCCCCTCTTGCTGCAGCTCGAGGCGGGAATTGAGGCAAATCCACTCGACTGCGACAAAAGCAATGTCGCCTCGACGAATGCAGCCAAGGATCGTCGGCAGCTATTCGCAATCCTCAACTCTTTCCGCGGTAGAGATGCCAGAACGGAGCTGGAGTTCCTGACGTTTAGCTACATTAGGCAACGAGCGGGTATTCTCCTATTCAGTAGCTTCCTTGACTTGCCGTCCGAAGCACCCTTCTCCGAGCCAGAACTCAGGGCGCTTGAAGAGGTATTGCTCGATTCTGGCTTGGATCCAAGAGTTGTCCTGTCTCTGGTACCTGGCCTGCGGCACGAGATCATTCAGGGCCGTACTGGCATATGGGTATTTGGCGGTGTCAAAAGCACTGTCGAAAGGTACCTCGCCGGAAATCCTTTTAACAAGGCTGGGCAAGAGACCGTTGCCAACTTGGACCCCCGCATCCTTCAATTTCTTCGACGCTTCCTCACGGCTTGTCGCAAACGGAAAGGATTCGGTAGCGTCCGGGACGAGCAAGAGGTCTCACGGACGGTCGACGCCTCCTTGTTGGCCGTGCTTCTAGAACTTGACAAGGAATCTCCGCCCGGTTTACCGCGAGGTGGACAGTCTTCGTCCACACGAGCCGAGATCAACGAGCTGGTAGATCGTGGAGTGGACTGCTTCGAGCGTGCCGTCGATTTGTTGGAATCTTACAACCGCCTCTATGTTTTGAGTCGACTATATCAGAGTCGCAAAATGGCTGGTGAAGTGCTGGCCACATGGCGACGCATAGTCGAGGGCGAACAAGATGATGGCGGCGAGTTTCAAAACGGTGAGCAGCGCGTCAGGGACTACCTGTCTAAAGTCAGCAACCAAGGCCTTGTCAGAGAGTATGGCGTGTGGCTGGCCTCGCGCAATCCAAAATTAGGGGTTCAGGTCTTCTCCGACGACCATGGTAGAGCGCCCAAATTTTATCCCGCTGATGTTGTATCCTTTCTTCGTGAGGAGGCTCCTGATGCGGTCAAATACTATCTGGAGCACCTGGTATTCGACAAGGGTCACACCACGTATGTCAGTGAGCTGGTGAATCACTACTTGGATGTGGTGATGACAGATCTTGAAACTTCATTAGAGGCCAGAGAAAATGTTGCAGCGATATACAAAGCTTACCGGGCGTTACAACCTCCAAAGCCAACGTTCCGCCGGTTCTTGACTGACAATGCGCCGCCGGGGGATGAGGCTTGGCATTCACGACTCCGTTTACTACAATTGCTCGAGGGTCCGCATGAATACGATGCCCGAGCAATACGAGCGCGCATATCTCGTGGGCAGAAGAAACCACAGCAGCAAGCTCAGGAATCAGGTGAAACGCAAGAGACTTCGGATATAGAAGGAGATGTCTTACTTGTACCAGAGACTATCATTCTGGATGGCCGAGAAGGTCGTCACGAGAGTGCGCTGCGGTTGCTTATTCACAAGCTTGGAGATTACGATTCTGCTGTGCTCTACTGCCTCCGTCAGAGACCCTTACCCGGCTCCAACCGGCCAGCGCTCAAGCACAAGATGGACAGCTCGGCAGAGGACAAAAAGAAGCAAATGTTAGAGGCAGAGAGTTCTGCGCAGGCTGCAGCAGTCGCCACTACGCGCGCCCTGTTCCGTACGGTTTTGGGGGAGTTTCTGGCCCTTGAGGACGTCGGCGACCGGCTTGAGCAGACTGGGGCGTTGCTCGAACGATTTGGGGCATGGTTCGACGTACTGGAGGTCCTTGAGCTTATTCCAAACAGTTGGGTGATCGACGCCGCATTATCGGAGTTTCTCGTCAGCGCGCTGAGAAGACTTGTTCGCGAACGCCATGAGGGAATTGTAGCCAGGGCCCTGAGCTCTGCTGAAAACCTGAGGGTCAGGGCGGAGATGGTAGCAAAGATGGATGAAAAAGGGCCGGTTGTTGATGCTGGAGGCGGTCAGGATGAGGTCGAGATGACCTGATAATCTTTTAATGCTAACTAAGGGCGCTGCGAAATCAACACCATTGTGGCAACTACTTAATTCTGGGATAAATGTTTTGTTTCATTGCATTCGACTAGACATGAGAGACTACAGCGATGCCGATACTGCGAGCCTTGATGTTCAGCCCAACCAACCAACCAACCAAGTCAAGAGTCCTGAGTAACATCACGAAGCTAACTGCCCTAGTGAAGTATACTGGGTGGGTAGACAGATTTATACCGTCAAAACCTCTGTTTGACAAAACTTTTTGGTACAGAAATGGCAGGGTGTAGGGACGGAGTTAATGGTATGGTGTCCATAGGCGGTAGCTGTATGCCGCTGGGGCAGTGAACAAACTGATCTAGTGTGCTTGGTTCAGAGATTGGCGACATGATTCCTTGTCGAATCAACCATTGACTTACTTGTTCACAAACTGAACTATCGCCAGCAATATCCATCGGATGATATTGAAGCGACGGCGCCGGCCTGGCCAACGCTTCGACCTGGCCCCAAGGTTGAGCAAGCAACTGCTCATATCCTCCGCCTACCCTGCCCAGCCCTCCCGCAGCTGAAAGCCCAAGCCGCGAATTATCAAGACCCAACAACTCACTGTCGGTCACTTTTCGGTGATCGGCGGGGATGATGAAGACGTGCTCTCGCTGCCACTCCATCTCCTCGGTGTCCACCTTCGCCGTCGCATCCCGGTCTCCGTCGACATCGACCCCAACATCCTTCGCCCAGTCGACCATGACATCTTTGATAGACTCGTACAGCTGTTGGTTGTGCAGCTGCAGGGCCTCGCAGTTTGTGCAGGGTGTTGGCGGCTGCCTACTGCTCACTACTCCCTCGGAGAAGGTGATGGCGTTGTCCCTCTCGACAGCTTCCGAGGCTGCCTTGATCGAAAAGCATCTGTGCTTGCTGCGACGACATTCAGCGCAATTACTGCCCTGGGGAGACGCTACGCTCTTGTTGTCACCGCGAGGCTTCCTGCTGCCCTGGTGGAGGGAGCCGCGCTTATCTTTTCTGCCAGCGCCGCCGCCGCCGCCGCCGCCACCGCCTCTCCCTCCTGCTCCACCGCTGCGATGATGCATCTGGTGTTTTGGATTCTCGGCGACGTTCTCGGTCCCCCGGTCACATCCCGTGCCTCGACCTAGTGGTCGTGGTCCGCGTGGCCGTGGCGTGCCCGGTTGCGACCTGGTGTGGTCACCGGCGTCTTTGCGGGCCCGGTATCGGTTCTGCTTGTTTGATCGAGTCATCTTGGGGGGGTATTTCTGTGGTCCTTTCCTTGAACACTGGTCATGTGAGATTGCCGATTTTGAAATCTCGTCAAGGGCGTTTTATGAGTTGAGCTTTGCCATGAACACAAGAACGGCAAGAGAAAGAGTTTGACGGGGATCGACAGGAAGGAAAAGTAACCGCTCATGCGAGACAAGCAATGCGAAAGAGGGTTCCATTTTGATGCGTGCATGGGCATAGATGGAACGGGGGAGTCTCGACGAATGCCAGAAAAGCCTCGAACACAATGAGATGGCCCATGTGTTTCCAGGAAGCATCTTTAGCCACAGGTATGTTTGGCTTAATTCTACATTCTGGGGAGATGCGGACTGGAGGAGCTACTATGATACCCTCCTCACGTTCGCTTTGCAAAAGTCATCGAGTGTGATTGAGGCAGCATACGCTCTTGTTTTCGCCTACAAAGAACAGCTCGGTTATGCAAGGCAGCCAGCACTAACATTGTACAAACGTCACTACAGCTCTTTGTATTCACGTCACATTAGCAGCCTTGCGTGTGCTTTGTGGATTGAATGAACCTATCCATGCGTAGCAACCACTGCTGATTTTATCCATGTAGGCAGAGAACGCTTCTTTGCTCTTGCCAGAACAATGACAAATTGTCAAAGATATCAAGAATACCAATCAACTTTTGTGGGACCGACTGGATTCCCAAGTGACTTCCAAGGCAAATCTTTGTCTAGATGTATTTCTAAGCATATGCAATACTACCTGTGCATTCTGCTCAGTACCATTCTGAAGATGAGATTCTGAAAGCGACTCGAACAATCTTGGAATTTTCCCTTTTTATTATGCACATGGTCAGTCTAAATCTGACTAGGATATAGTCCTTCCAAGCTTGGTATGTATGGGAACGATCCGAAGTGTCAACGATACTACTCTGCAATACAAGAATGGAATCGTTTAGCGAGATATTGTGTCTCAAACCTCTCAGCCGTACATGTTCACCTTCACTTTACAGCCTAGCTTCCTTCACCGTTGAACTCAAACCTTACCTCGTGCCGTCTTGGTGAGAACGCGGGAAGTCAAGCTTGCCACAACATCTTGGCATCAGACATGGGGAGGTTTCCTTTGAGGGGGATCTTTGTGGGCCTGCAGGGTTCTTCCCCAACATACGGGGAATAATTACGCTCATGATCTAGTAGCATCTCTCCCCCCGCTTTTTAACGAGGTTTGGATCATACGCTGCTTGAGACCTGAGCAACATCTTGGGGAAAAAGTCTCCGCATACACAAAAGTGGCAAATGTCAAATGCA
Source organism: Pyricularia sp. CD86 (assembly GCA_031306095.1). Classification (NCBI taxonomy): domain Eukaryota; kingdom Fungi; phylum Ascomycota; class Sordariomycetes; order Magnaporthales; family Pyriculariaceae; genus Pyricularia; species Pyricularia sp. CD86. Next base: position 702 of record JAVHJQ010004684.1, on the reverse strand, counting down.
TTGCAAGATAGGCGTGCATACGCGAGTATGGGCCGAGAGCCATTGCTGCTTTACGTTACCAGGTTTGGGCTTGACATTCGAGGCCAGGTTGGTTTGGTAGTGTTATCAAAACAAGACCGTGAGAATATCGCTTCCTTGGTAGAGAGAACGGACTGCTTCATGGGTTTAAAATAAATACAGAAGGAGTCGGGTTGAGAATGTGACCGTGAGCCGATTAGTTTCCCACCTTGCGCGCTCGCCAAAAAAAAAGGGGGGGGGTGCGACTTGACGGCTCCCGGGCTCGCATTCCGTGCCGTGTCCCAGATGCTCGGTAACATTGGAGAGCAAAGTTCAGCTTTCCCCACGAAAGAAAAGGGGAGAAACAAAAGACAATTGAAAGCTTGGCCAAGGGGTTCAAGGCCCCTAAGCCTTGTAAATTGGAGACAGAGAGATGTTATCCAATGTAACCTCGCCCAAGTCAAAACCGACTGATTATTTGTCTGCTTCTCGATGCCAGAGTAGACTATGATTTTTTGGGTCAATCCTACCAAAGAGGAATGCATAATAGCCCGCTCGTGCAGGACAGGGAGGGGTTTTGGGAAGGGGGAAAACGGAGACAGGGCTGAACCGTTTCTGTGTAACGAACTCCCTGCTGCTAGCAGGATGCCTTCGTTTTTTTTTTAATCTTCTCACATTTCTCTGAATGAGTAAGATATTATTAAT
>JAVHJQ010004680.1:0-12498 GCA_031306095.1 Pyricularia sp. CD86 | reverse complement strand
ATGTATATGTTTATATATATACTATACTATTATTTACAATCATATACTTGTGTGGAAGACATCTATGAGGCCGTCTTTATAGGCACACTAGATTCATTTTGTACATCTTTACGTTCTTTCTGCGCTGCTCACTTCAAACTCCCGACCTAATATTACCTGACACATAATACGTGTATTATTACTAGGTCCCTTATAGAAAGTATCAACCTACCTAGACCTCACAGTTCACAGGCTTCCGGTGTTTGGCCAGTGCAAAACCCTGTTTGTTGCAATTTTCACAGCAAAACTGCGTGGCTGCAACATGACTATTTCGGATGAGGATTGAAGTCGCCCATGCCAAACTTGGAAAAGATTATGTTAGTTTGTTTCGCTATTCCTGAAAACAAAAAAGAAGAATAAAGATTTAAGGCTCTCGGCTTCCTGCTGCAGGATAAAAACATGAAGAGGGTTGCATCGTGAATCTTGGGGCTTGGGGCTTGTACAGTCTAGACCGTTCACCTTTTGAATGTGACGCCATGCCGCCGCAATGGCCCGAACTAGTCTAGACTAGTATGCCGTACCTGTCGCACCCAAAAAATCGTACCTGACAAATGGACTGCCATCGGACCTCCTTGCCAGTTTGCCGGTATACGATATGTTACAGCAAAGGGAGAAAAAGAGAGAGGGAGCATGGGTTGAGATGAACAACCCAGCCAAGCATGATGACGCTGACGCTCGCGTGCCAAGTCCAGCTCACCTACCTACTGTATGTTCTCTACCTCTTTCTCTCTCGCATTTCCTTGCTTCCGTTTACTACTATCCTCAAAAGGAGGACCGATCCGTAGATTTACTCAGTGTTGAACTAAGTCTAGTCACTGTTTTGCCAGCAACTTGATCTCTATGGGCCTCAATTTTGGCTGTCATGAGCTTCTTATTGATTGTTATTCTATTATTTTTTTGTTTTGTTTTTCATTTACTTTGGCAAGGACGCCAGCTGCAGCAAGCGATCCTCCAAAGTACGTTGAGGGTAAATACCGATCAGCGGGTTTTACCACACAGTGACGCTATTGTATGAAGGCGGACGTGACTGAGCTGTTACTGTAGAGAGCTCCCCAGTTTGCATAAATTAATTTGGAAGCAACCTGGTAGGCGACCAGAACTACCCGACTTGCCAACAAGCCAAGTGCCTACCAACAAGTCTACATGGTAATTACAGTATACCGGTAAGCTTACCACCTTTGTTACCTTCTCCACCAGCGGAAACGCTAGTGAAGAAAAGAATATAAAAAAAAATAAAAATAAAAAGCAACCGGAACAACCATGATCTCCCCTCGAATCAGCATTGATCCGCCGATACGAAGAGACGAGAATGCTTTTTGGCCCGTTGATCGACGACTCCTCCACGGATCTGCATCAGTTGGGCACAAAGTGGGCTGTTGTGCTTCCGGGCCGCGCAAAGCTGCATGGCGCGAGTCTGTTTTCCCCGACAAACGAACACGGTTTCCGGCTTGCCGGCATACATGGGGAGAGGGGAGGTTCGCACAGTGACGCATTGGGGGTTGGCATTGAACCTATATGTAATTTTCCGATCCTTGTTGTAGTTGGTCGTTTTTCAGCTCATCAAGTTTTTCATTTCTTGGATGGCACCTTTTTTTCGCACAAGCGCTGATGCTGACTACCCAAAGAGCGCACAAGCCTATGGTATAGTAAAATGTAGGTAGGCAGTTATAGGAGGTAGACACCACACCTAACCACAAGTCGGTGAGGAGGAGACTCTTTCTTGTTTTTTTTTCTTTACGAGCGCAAACGACATCATTGACACAGGCCGAGTTCTTGGCATCACAGCTCTCCCCACCCCCAGAATTTGAATTTGTGGGCCGTACTAAACGGCCACCGTTGGCAGGGCTTGCAGGGCTGTGTGTTTATAAGGGGCCGAGAAGCCACAACGTTTCCCCTTTCCCCTTCTTGCGCTACTGTCAGACAAGGTACATGCCAAGATGCAAAGAGAGCATTTTGTGCTGCAAGTTCCAGGTTAGAAGTAAAAAAAAAGATCTTGCTTTCCATTACAAGAGCTTACAGAACTAGTAGGCCAGCCACTTTTTCCTCACATGGGATCTGACCAAAGTGAGTTTACTGCTAGCCTGCCTTACTTGCTCGCTTTTCTTATCTGGTCTACTGTAGTTCTCATGACATGAGAGGTAGGATGTAGGTGAGGTGGTTGGGGTTCATATTTACCTTACTTACCTTAGGTGCCTAAGGTAGGTACCTAGGTAGGTACATAGGTACGATAAATTAGGCAGGCAGGCATGCAAGCAGGTCTTTGTACACCATGTAGCCTTACCAATTACGGAGAGCCGGCATACCCTGGGTATAACTACACAGTACTGTATGTTTGCCAAGATGGCCACAACGTTTGGTCGGCTATCGTCTGCCGTACACCCTAGAACTGTGTTTTCTTTTCTTTTTTTTTCAGTCCCCTGTTGGGCCCGGTCTTGCTTTTGTGCCGAAGTTGATCGTTATTGGACACGCTCTCTACTGTATTTCTCGGCAAGGTCTATCTCCTCTATGGTCTACAATAGAATGCATAGTATCTTGGTGTAACATCCTGTCGGCCTATGTTACCATCATGACTGCAAACCATACCAAGCTTCTGCTGGGCGACGTGAAAGATGTCATCACCTCCCCTTCCCCTCCCATCTGGGCTGTCTTAGCGCACAGCTGCGACCTACTGGATAGTCTTCCTGTTGTTGATATAAACCCCCATCAAGCCCTCCCACTCCGTAATCAGTTGTAGCCTGTTACTTCTGACCCCAGGAATCAACCCCAGGCCAGCCTACTCCCCCTCTTGCGCCTCTCACGAGCAACTCGCTCGCTAAGGTTACTTTAGTCATCCCCCCTCAAGCCCTTTTTTTCACTACAAAAACCCCCACACTCTCGTTGTAAACATTCGCTCAAAAATGAGGACTGCACTTGCGCTTCTGGGCCTGGTTGGGGCAGCCACGGCTGGTTACAAGCACGGCGACGTAGTGACCAAGACCACTGTTATCGAGGTCGTCTATACTACCGTCTGTCCTGTCACTGAGACTGTGCACAAGCCTGGCCACACCTACACCACAACCTTCACCACCACTTCCGCGGTGTACACCAAGGTCCCTACTGTCATATATGAGACCGTGCATGGGCCGGCCATCACCGAGACTGCCAAGGAGGTTGTCCACAAGACACATACCAAGCTCATTCCTGTTACCGAAGTGAAGACCATCGATGGCAACACCGTAACTGTCACATACACCAAAACCAAGGCCGTGGTTACCGAGGTCCCTGTGACAGATACAGTCTGTGAGTTGCTCTTTTTTTTTGCTAGCGAGCTAGCTCGAAAAACCAACGTCCCCAAAAGCTGACATTCTGCAAACAAACACATAGACACCACCATTCAGACTACCGTCCATGAGAAGACGGACGTATATGTTACCACGACCTGCCCGGTCACCACCTACACCACTGTCGTTCAGGGAGAGACCCAAGTCATCACAGCCACAAATACCAAGACCATTACGGTTACCTCAGCTCATATCGTGACCGAGGTTCAGCCCGTCACTAAGACTCACTACAAAGACGAGACCGTCGAGATTGTCGTTCCTGGTGCCTCAACCGTTATCCAGCAGCCCACTCACTACATCACCGTTGGCAACACACTTACAGCCACCCGCGAGGGGCCTCCTGTCACACTGGTCAGCCCTACAACTCTGACCACGCAGGTCCCGGCCACTTCCGCACAGGCTCCGGTGACCACTTCACCTGTTCCCACTGCCGCGGCTGATACCAACAACGCACCCATCATGGCCCTGGTAGCTGGAATGATCGGTGTCGTTGCCCTTGCTTAAAGCGATGCTTGAATGATTAGAGGCATTCTGTGACCTCCTTAATACCCTTTTTTCGCCCCTTATCATATCCTACAGCAGGAGGCTTGGATCCTGAAATGGCGGGCCTCCTCTGATGATTCATTTTGATGACGTTCACGACACTCCTTAGAATATGATGGCCACGCCTTCTACGAGACATAACCCATTTCCCTCCTCTTTGATCTTTGTAATTCCTTTTTCGGAGGGTCGCTACAACTTTAGTCAATTTTATCTTTCTCGCTTTGTATTTTCGACGTGAGTACACGGTATTTTGGCTCAGAATGGCCAATGTTTTCTCGCCATAATCGAAGGGTTCGGTGGGGAGACTCTAACATTCGACCTCATGGACAAAAGAAAAGAGCACATGAAGTATAACTACTATATAATATACCACCGCTCTGCTTTTATATGATAGGCTGCCATCAATGTCACGAGCTGTGTGCTAACATCATACGCTTCAATATCGTATATTATTGTGTTTCCTTTACTAATATCTTGTTTCTGTAAATTTCTACGGGAATAGCTCCGCCAATGATGCTCTACGTAACCGCCCTCATCTGTATACAACACATGCAAGATCAGACATAACAACAAATGCAGTTTGGTTCATGCCAGCATCTTATCCATGACCCCGAAGAAGGCCAAGATGTATGCACGTCGTCCAGTTCTTTTTATATTTGATAGTTCAAAAATACAGCTAGTACCACTCATACATTTTCTCAAAATCATCCGATGCACCACTGTGAGCCATCCGACATCTAAATTGGCCGCCTGCCATCCGATCTTCATACCTTGGCGTCGAAAAAAGCATCCTTACGGCGAAACTCAGAATAACTAATGGCTGATGTAAAACTGGTAGAAATTCAGACACCAAAGTAACCTTGCTTTCGGTCACCTGTTCAGCACAAGGAAAAATCTGCATAATAGGTGTTTCACACTCTATTCCATTATCACACCTTCAGTGAAGTCCGTCTATTTAATCTCCGGTCCCCCTAATAGCCCAATAATATGGACGCGCTCGGTGGGCTTGTGCCATGCGCAAGAGAGATAATCTCTCAGGCAGATGGCATACCTGCATAGTATGGACCAAACTAGCTTCTACCAACGAATAATATGGCCCCCTCATCGCTTGTCTTGATTTGATGCATACTTTCATGCCGGTTCGTTGTACACCATGTACCGTGAGCCGCTGCGGTTTGGTTTCCCCAGCAGCTTCCAACTCAATTAGCTGTACAGTCCCTATACTCTGACGACTTCAGCAAACACGTAGCCCGCAAACTTCGACGGCTTTGGACTCGACCCTCGCTCTCCGCGCAAAGTAGCATGCTGTGGCTTCCTTGACAAACGCAACGTCGGCGTCACTCCATACATCCAAGCCCATGCGGGCAAGAGCGTCGCTGTCGATGTGCAAAGAGCCGACGAAGGCAACATCCCCGTCATCTGGTTGATTCAGAGGCGAGTCCTCCGTGGTCTCGGTTTCATCCATCTCTTCATCGTCGCCGTCTTCTATGCTGTCCACCAGATCCCCCAAAACTGTAAGCATTTGTGTAGTGAGCCTTCGGAAGTAGGCAATAATGGCTAGCTCCACCCGAGCTCGTTCTTCCTCAGTATGATCGACCGCAACTCCTTGTTCACTCTGTTGTGACGAGGCCTCTATCGTGGCCATATCGCTGGCCCCACTTGTGACCCTGTCTCCAGCGTTCCTTGACCCCGTTGCTGGAAGAGACATGACCGAGTCCGCCATGATCGCGCCGTTCTTTGCTAGATGACCTGAGACGCCACCGCTCACGCTGCTTCCACGGCGCCTAGGCGATGGAGCAGAGGCAAGGTCAGCTAGCAAAGAGGAATCCTGAGCCACCTCCTCGGCCTCTTCAGACCGCCTCTGCTCTCCGGCACTCGCCCACCACATAAAGCCACTGTAAGCCAGCGCCGCCCAGGTTGTAGGCTCAACAACCTTGTCGACCGCGTCGGCATGCAGAGAATCATGGTCTGCTTTGGCAACAGCAGTAGCGGCAGACCAACCTGAAGATGTGCCGGGGCGTTCAGATCGAGCGCTCATTGGGCGAGCCAGGCGTGTGATGCCTGCTCGCAAATTCCGGAACCGCCGTAGGTCGCGCTGGGTTGCACGAACGGGGACATGGCCTGGTAGCTCTATTGTTGGCCACATCCGTTCCTTGGCGCCCGCAGCATGTGGTGCTGGCATGGTGATGAGCATGTCCCACAAATCTGGTTTCATCGCTAGGATACTATCGGTTGTACAAGCAACCCATCCGCTACCAGCGGCCTGCTCTGGAAGTGAGAGCTGTTCTGAGTTACTGGCGGATGCTGATGAGGCGCAACGCTTCTTGGAAACTGTGGCAGCGGCATCTTCGGACAAGAAAGCGATGTCATTTACACCAATGTTAAAAAGGGGTCTTAGACGCTGAGCCGGGGCTGTGGGCTCTAGGAGATCGAATAGAGAAAGAGGAATATTGGACAATATCGATATGTCATACACTAGTGGCGTAGACACATTAGTAAATTTCCATACGAGTGAAAGATTGTAAAATCTCGGTGTCATACCAAAGTCACATGCCTGGTGTACGGGTGCATGTGTCGATATGAGAATGCGCTTCCGCAGCAAAGCTGCTCGATGAATAGGGAATATCAACGGGCCAAATGTGTCTAGTAAATCACTAAGGCTCCAGGCCGGATGAAAAGGGGATAGTTGGTGACCTGGTGGTACAAAGGCCTGTGCATCTGAGCCGGTCCGTTTCCTAAATTGGCTCTGCGGCGCGCTCGGCTGGAAAGTGACAGATGGCGAGCTTGGTGGGGACTCTTTCGGGGGCTCGGCACCGGGAGATATTGGATTGTGCGCTTTGTTCTTTTCCCAGTAGGTCTCCAATATGCTCAAGTCCTTGGTCTCAACGGCAAGCTTTATGGCCATGTCTCTGAGACCCTCGGCATGTCTCCATGATCTACCGAGGCGCCCATAACTCAAAGGTACCAACACTCCAACCGCAATCATGCGCGCATTGCGGGTAGCCTCCTCTTCGGTTTTTGCGTTGACGAACGCACTGAGGCCGGCATATTCCCCCTCATGAATGAAATAGATCAGGTCTTGGGACACAGTGTGAAGCCCCGAGGGTAAGCTTTTGTACTCGACTGTGCCATCGAGATTTATCCCGGGCGCGGCTTTCTTCCAAGTGATAGTATAACCGGCTTTGACATCAAACTCAATGAGGAATAGGGCCGAAACGGGAGGAATATCGGACAGCAAAGACGGCTTTGGCACGCTGATCGGGGTCGGGGTCGGTCGGGACGTCATCGTGGAAACCAGGCGACACCCGGGTTCCGTGTATTGTTTCTAGAGTCTGGGGGGACGACAAGAATGAATGCGACCGAAAGTCCAGCTTCACATGTTGAGGCACCCAGAATTGCCAAGGGACGGAAAAGTTTAGGAGTCAACTGTCGCGTCTTGCGAGGCGCAATTCACAGTTGAGGGATGCTGTATTTATTCCAAGTATCTTGCAGGCTTGCTTGGTTGTGTCGGAAAGTTGAAGACTCGGGGCTTGGATTGATGACAACAGCGGCCATGAGGAGGATGGTTGCCAGTGGTGGGTAATGGATGGCGATTGGAACTGCAAGGGTCAATACGCAACGTGCTTGGCCTAATCGCTACGTACCACGTAGTCGTAGTCCTAGAATAGAACAGATTAGAGAGGGTTCCCATCTCAGCCCATTTCCAGTGCATTGCTTGTCGAGGGAAAAATGACAAAATTCAACCGGCGACATCTTTACTGATCTGCAACATTTGTATTTGATGGAAACCACCAAATGCCAATCTCTATAACCATCCAAACCATGGATTCAGTTCAGTCCGTCACTCTTCAGAGGAACAAGCCAAGATGAAGTTAAATTCAATTGAGCTGAGAACGGTACGCATACAGTACAAGAGATTGCATAATAGTCTGTATACCTGCCTCGGGGTACCTACCTTGTAGCAGCCAGGTATCTGATTAGGTGGCAAGCTGGAATCGCTGGACGTCTTTCCCCAAGGACCCACCTGGCTGCGAACAGTTACCCACTCAGCCAACTAAGTGGGATGCAGAAGGCGGTGACTGAGTGGGGTCCGGCAGAACTTTTCTTATCGCCCAAAATTTTGGAATCGCGCCGCGGACGGCGTTTGCGACGCTGGGCGATTTTGCAGTGACGGATAGTCAAGCATCCAAGGTCTGCCCGTCCACTGGTCACGGCAGCAAAAGCAAGCAAACATGTCTCGGAAACAAGTGTAAGCTATCATCAAGACTGGATAGCTAACGAATGAGTGAGAAAGATCAATATTTGTTCTGACTAGCTTGCGACTACAGAGACTCGCGGATCCCCGCCCTCATCAAGAATGGAATCCAGGAAAGGAGACGAAGCTTCTTCGTCTTGGTGGGCGATCACGCCAAAGATGCCATTGTCCAGCTTCACTACATCATGACCCAAGTCGGACTCAAGCAGAACAAATCTGTGCTATGGGCTTACAAGAAGCAGCTCCTCGGCTTTACCAGTCACCGGCGGAAGAGAGAGACCAAAATCAAAAAGGAGATTAAGCGCGGCACACGGGAGGCCAACGATGCGGACCCATTCGAGCTTTTCCTCTCGCTCCAAAACATCAGATATGTCTACTACAAAGAGACTGAGAAGATTCTTGGAAATACATATGGCATGGTATGTTTCTCTTTACGTACCGTCCCTATCTGAGAACATGGCTGCGCGTGCGTGAACGAGCAAAGGTAGGGGGGAAGAGAAGGCTGACTGTGACTGCAGTGTATTCTACAAGACTTCGAGAGCATTACACCAAACATTCTTGCGCGTACGATCGAAACAGTCGAGGGTGGTGGTATGGTGATTCTGCTATTGAAAGGCATGAGCAGCTTGAAACAACTATACACCATGACTATGGACGTACATTCCCGATATCGAACCGAAGCATACGACGATGTTGTTGCCAGGTTCAACGAGCGCTTCATCCTGTCGCTCGGTAGCTGCGACTCTTGCTTAGTTGTCGACGATGAGCTAAACGTACTCCCGATATCCGGCGGTAAAAACGTGAAGCAGTTGCCGGAACCAGAGTCGTCCGAGGATGCCAAGACGCCAGCGCAGAAGGAATTGGAGGAGGTGAAGGACTCACTTCGAGAAACGCAACCCGTTGGGTCCTTGATACAGCTCGCCAGAACAAATGATCAAGCCAAGGCTCTGCTCACCTTTGTGGATGCAATCTCTGAGAAGACCTTGCGCAACACTGTAACTCTAACAGCGGCGCGAGGTCGTGGCAAGTCGGCAGCAATGGGTGTCGCCATTGCTGCTGCCGTCGCCTACGGCTACAGCAACATCTTCATTACCTCACCGTCCCCAGAGAATCTGAAGACCCTTTTTGAATTCGTCTTCAAAGGGTTGGACGCCCTTGATTACAAAGACCATGCCGACTATTCCATCATGCAATCGACGAATCCCGATTTCAACAAGGCTATTGTGCGGGTCAACATTCACAGAAACCATCGTCAAACGATCCAATACATTCGCCCCCAGGACTCTCACGTTTTGGGCCAAGCCGAACTGGTTGTCATTGACGAAGCTGCTGCCATACCTTTACCGCTAGTGAAGAAATTGATGGGGCCGTACTTGGTGTTCATGGCGTCCACCATTAACGGTTACGAAGGAACGGGCAGATCTTTGTCACTGAAGCTCATCAAGCAGCTAAGGGAACAGTCGAGAGCACCTGTCGCGGGCAACAATGTCGACGTGGAGATCGATAGGTCAAGCGGCAAGGCTGAGAAAAACACTACTATGGCAGGGGCTCGTTCGCTCAAAGAAATCACCTTGTCTGAGCCGATTCGGTATGGTCCTGGTGATGCGGTGGAAAAGTGGTTAAACACCCTTCTCTGTCTCGACGCCACTTTACCGAAATCAAAACTCAACACTCAGGGCTGCCCGGTGCGTTTCCCAGTCCTGATCTCAAAGCATACGTTCCGCTGACATTTCCAATCTACCAGGACCCAACGCAATGTGAGCTGCTTCAAGTGAACAGGGATACTTTATTCTCCTTCCATCCCGTCTCGGAAAGGTTTCTACAGCAAATGGTGGCGCTTTACGTTGCAAGCCATTACAAGAACACCCCGGACGACCTACAGCTAATGAGTGACGCACCAGCCCATAAGCTTTTTGTTCTAACCCCGCCTCCTTCGGAAAATTCGCTGCCTGAGCCTCTCTGCGTGATCCAGGTCGCTTTGGAGGGCAAGATCAGCAGGCAAAGCATCCTTAACAGCTTGAGCAGGGGGCAACGTCCTGCGGGAGACTTGATCCCGTGGCTTGTAAGCCAGCAGTTTCAAGATGAGGAGTTTGCCTCCCTGTCAGGCGCTCGCATAGTGAGGATAGCGACCAACCCGGACTATGTTTCCATGGGCTACGGCACTCGAGCACTTGAGCTTCTGATCGATTTCTTTGAGGGCAAGTCACTGAGTCTGTCAGAAGATGTGGAGGATATGGTGGAAAAGACGATGCCAAGAGTTACGGATGCAGAGTTATCCAAACTGGGAACCGGCAGCCTTCTAGACGACAACATCAGGGTTCGTGACATGAATGAGATGCCGCCCCTCTTCTCATATATGCATCAGTGTCGACCCCCGCCCCTGGACTACGTCGGCGTCAGCTACGGTCTCACCCAGCCCCTTCACAAATTCTGGAAGCGCGCATCGTTTGCGCCAGTTTACTTGGTATGAGGTCCCCAATCGGAAGCTGGACAAGCGCTATATATGTAAGACATTCGCTAATGCTTTAATCCCAGAGACAAACTGCCAATGATCTCACTGGCGAACATACCTGCGTCATGCTCCGGCCCCTGAACACCACCGAGGACCAGAGCTGGCTTGGTGCCTTTACGAACGATTTCCATCGCCGTTTTCTCAACCTTCTCTCATACCAGTTCCGCGAGTTTCCTTCTGTGCTCTCACTCAGTATTGATGAATCTGCTGTGTCTGGGGCACAGAAAGATTCTACTAATGAGCCTAGTCCCCTGACCAAGACGGATCTCGACAGGTTGTTGACTCCCTTTGACCAAAAGAGGCTGGAGTCTTATGCGAAGAACCTGTTGGATTACCACGTCATTTTGGACATGGTGCCCACACTGGCGCATCTGTACTTCACCGGAGCGCTTAAGTCGAGCATCAAACTCACCGGAGTACAACAAGCCATTTTACTCGCTGTTGGACTGCAAAGGAAGGACATTGATGCGGTGTCGTCGGAGTTGTCGCTTCCTTCTTCACAGCTTCTTGCCATGTTTATAAAGATTATGCGCAAGATCACAACGCACTTCGAGACGCTCGTTACGCAGGCTGTCGATGCAGAGATGCCGAAGCCCAAATCTATCGGAGTCAGTCGAGAGAACGCACTAGGTGCTCACGACGATGAGATTGTTGACAACAGATTTGTGCCACTGGCCAAGGGGCTTGGTGAAGAGCTGGAGGAAGTTGGTGATGAGGCACTCAAGGAATACAGGGCCAAGCAGAAGGAGCTCATTGACTCACTTCCACTCGATCAGTAAGTCACGTGTGCAGAGGATTCAATTCAGGAAAACGCGACTTTAGGCTAACGCAAGCAACAGATTCGAGATCGAGGGTGGAGCTTCCGAATGGAAGGAGGCAGAGAAGGCGATCGCCAAAGCTGCTTCTAAAGGGGAAACTCCAGCGCTGACTGTTAGCGTCAAGAGTCAAAAGACGAAACGGAAGGCTGGACAGCAGACAGCCGCTGAGGTGTACGAGGAGGCATTTGGTGAGAAAAGACATAAAAAGGCCAAGAAGTCCAAAAAGGAGAAGGGAGTGTAATTCTTTTGTTTTCTGTTTTTATGTTATTTACGCATTTAAACTGGCGTCCGGTCATGATCTTAGCAGAGTGTTGAGCAGGTAATGCAAAATTCCACCCGTTGAGACAAGCCCCGTTGTTTGAGATGACCGCTACTAAAGAATCGGGAAGGGCAGCCAGTTTGCATGGCGTAGAACAAACAGACAAGCTACGTACCTTAGGTACCTAGGTACAGTAGGCGTATGGGTAGTTCTGAGTTGTACGCTGATATGTGAAGGCACCTGCTCAAAATGGATGCGGCCAATGACGGCGGCCCATATACACCCCACGTTTTGTTTTCAGGTCTTTGTCTGCCAGGTACCTACCTTATGCTTTTTTTGGGTGATATCAAACCGCATAAATACCATCGGAAGCGGGGCTTATATTGATGAGGGGGCAGGCAGGTGCTTAAAAAAAAACCCCCCATCTACAGCATCGGGTTGACGAGTCAAAGAACCCATAATTCCAGTGTATGCAAGGGCAGCGGTGTAAAACTTGACAACTTCCTAGGAGTGCTCTTTCCTGAGCTTTTATCTACAGAATGCACTAAAAACGCTTATTTCATATTGGGTTGATCGCCGGAGGTTTTTCAGGTACCGGGAGGGGCCAAAGGAGACCAAAAAAAAGCCACCATTTGCTGCGTCACATGTGTCGAGATGACCCCCCTTGTCTGACGCAGCAGAGTCTGGTCCGTCTCGTCCCACCCACTCTATCCCCAACAAAGACGCGGGCGGGTTTGGAAAAAAAAACTAAC
>JAVHJQ010004667.1:19680-41052 GCA_031306095.1 Pyricularia sp. CD86 | reverse complement strand
GTGCGTGACTGCAGCTGAAAGCGACAAGGTAGTTCCGGGTGGTTTTTTGGTCTTTTTTGGCTTTTTTTTTCTGGCCGTCGTTTTGTTGCCCCTCGTGGCAGGGGGAAACTGGGAGCGGGGAGGCTTTGTGTTGATATTTATTGACTGGCAAAACTAAATGCCTGCCTCCCCGGCTAGTTTGGGTAGGTGGGAGTGGGGCGGGCTTGTTTGGAGTTTGATGCTCTGTCTCTTCTAGACCTGAACCTTACAAGGGAGGAAGACTTGGCAAAGGTCCAGGAAAAATAAATACGACCAGAACGAGGAAAAAAAAAGACAAATTAAGGGAGGTGAACAAACACTTCCGTTTTTCGGGTCAGGCGCAAGAAAGGGGAGGACGGGATTTGGGAGCTAGAAACAGAAAAAAAAAGCGGAAAGAGGGGGGGACCGTGGCGATCGATGTGACAAAACGGGGTTGCCCGGGTCACAGCGGTACCAACGAGAAGCCGTGCAGTCGGGTTGCGTTGCGGTGAGGAGCTGGGGTGTGGAAAGGTGGAGAGGGAGGACGAGAGTTGAGGACGAACGAACGAGGACGAGAGCAAGGATTGAGCCAAGGATGTGTAGCCTTCCCGTGGCCCAGACGGACAAGTCGCAAGCTTCCCTGTCTAGCTTTGACTTTATCGCCTATGATAGCACAGATCGTGAAGAACATATGCCAAGCATTCGGTAGACCCTTTACGAACAGGAGCACATAGAAGAAGAAATCCCGATATCAAAAAATGGATCCTCAGCGCAGGAAGACGGACAAGCGAGCATAGAAACAGTATAGAAAAAGAAACGGTGATATAATGCGACATACCCTTCAACCGGCCCTGCATGCAGGTGTTGTCTGTTTCGCTTTTGTCTTTTTTTCTCAGGCCTCGCTCCATCAGGTACGAAGTACCTCTCTCTCTCTCTCCTAGCCTAACATGGGCGGGGCGGTGTGCAAGCTAGCCCACCAGCGGCAACGAACCCGCCAAAGCCCGGACGTCCACGTCTCTTAGCTGTCTTGTGTCTCTTGAGTTGCACTCTCTAGCATGTCAGGCCTGTGGCTTTGTGGACGTACACTTTTATTTTATCTTATTTTTGATTTTTTGATATCTAAATTTGTCCACTTCTCCCTACTGTCTCGAGCACAGCTCGCTCGGGCGTGGCATGTAACACTGCATTCTCAGAAAGGAGGAGCGGCATCTGGCCTTGAAAAATAGAGCGGGCGGGAGGTTGCATGAGCGGGCACTCATCATGTACATACAGGTGTGCGCGCTGCATAGCAAAGTGGATAAAAGTCCCGTTATAAAACCACGACATATTTCTAGGCAGACGGAATATCCGGGAGAAATACAGTTTGTGAAGAACTTGCATTTCTTCTGGAATGAACAATAAATTGTGTGCCCTTGGCCGATTGCTTCTTCGGGAAATCGTCAGCAGGCCTGCTTACTTTTTTGGTGACACCGCGAGGTGATATTTTGGAGCACGGTCGTTTGTTTGCAAAACGGTCAATGGCTGGTAAAGGTCAGGTGCTCCGAAGATTCCAAACCAAGGGAGGCTCTGCGCGTTTTCCCACCTGTCAGCCCATTTTCCTCCGATGTTTTGATTCTACTTTAGATAGGTAAGGTACCTTATCCGCATAGCCTATCTCAAGACACAGGGACAACCTGGAAATCGAGAAATACAAACAACAAATAAAATCAAAGCCAATTAAAGTCGAGTAAATGCCAGGAAGATCCCTAAAAAAACATGACGGAAGCTATTGGAACCCAATAGCAAAATTTTCCTGCGTTTTCCCTCCCTCTCTGAAGCAGCATCATCCTGCATTTTGCAACCGTCGTATCCCATCTCGTCGCAACCCAATCGGAGCCCAGATTGTCAGCATTTCTGCCCAAGGAGGGGCGAACGGCAACAGGCTGGCTGCACCGCCTGCGTCTGGCCCTGCATCATCGCCATAGGTTTTCACTCGATCCAAGACTTGTGTACAGTAACGGCCCTGGCGATCGAAGCTGCAACCAGTTTAGGTACCTATCAAAATCCACGTACCTAAGGTAAGGCACATAAGGCCATTGAGAAAGGTGGCAGCAAACCAACATGCCGCGGCCTAATGCAGAGCCGCTTGTTTCCTGTTTATGACTCCACCACTTATAGGTACCTGACCAAACCCGTCGCGGGGCATTTGGATTATGGTGACATTTGCTGTCTTTGAACCAGTTTGTGAGGTTGGCAAAAGAGATACAGCGAAGCCCCCAGCCAACATCGTCAAGTGGGGCCACGTGCGTGCGTGCCCAAAAGGTCCACATAACCTATCAAATACAGAGTAGGTACGCGATAGGCCTTTGCAAGCCAACAAAAGGCACGTAGTAATCTGGAGACTGAATACCCTGCAGTACTTTGAGAGACACCCAAGCTAGAGGTTTTGCCTTTCTCTGTAACATGAGTCAAAGTCTCAGTGGGCACACCATTGCATACTCCTTACCACAAATGATGCCTCACTACATTTCTGGCTCGAAGCCTCAATCAATCCTTCGTATACTTCGAATCTGCCTATATCTCAACAGAACGAGCAGAGCCTGAATATACTATGGTAAATGCTATTTTGGGGCGGAGGAACTGTCCTGGTTCAGCAGCTCTCTTGCCGCCACGATCTCGCTCTCGTCGTAACCCCTCCAATTGTGTTCTCCTGCAGACCACCGCCGCACTATTTCCGCCAGCTTTCGAGTGGCCAACTCGTCCAACTTTTGCAAGGTGGCATCGTCCGGCAGCGCCAGATCATCCCCATCATCTCCTTTGCGCGTCTGCGCATTAGGTTTGTCCTTGAGGAGACGTGATGTCACCTGAAATCATGCGCAAATGAGCCTTGTTAGCTTTGCTTGGCTGATAGATTGTGAAAAAGGGAGTGGGATTTTGAAAAGTCTCACAAGCTTAAGTCCATAATATCCCCGCAGGTAATCGTCGCAAAGCTCAACGCTGCGGCAGAACCTCTTGGTTGCCTCTGCCAACTGTTTGGCTGTTGCTGCATCATTTGACTGTGTAGCTGTTGCTGCCATATACAGGACCTCGCCTGATCGGGCATGGATCTGGGTTTCGTGATAACTTTTGTCAGCTTTGCATCCCACACGTCCCAAAGGCGTCTTCGGAAAAGCGGTACTGACATTCCATGCGTTGGGTTGAAGCACCAAAACCTCCTCCAGCGCATATATAGCCTGGGAATACATTCCTTGCGCCAAGTAAACGTCTGCCAGCTCAGCCCAAGCCTCGGCGTCCGTCGGCGACATGTCGACGAGTGCCAGAAGGCCAGATACAGCATCCGGAGTCCTGTCTAATGCTCTGAGCAACGGTATCCTCCGTTTTGCGATGGGCTGCATAAATATTTCCCAAGAGGCTTTGTCAGTATAGATTCCAACCTATAAGACCATCCACATACCATGGCAAGGTCGTCTGTTTGTCAACTCACGATGTTGTTTTCCTCCTCAGCCAGGATGCTGTCATACTCCTTCAGGATCGCTTCCAACTCTGTATTGTTCTTTGCAGTCGCCTCCTTGACCAGTCCCTTGAAGGCCATCATGCGCTCATTCTTGTCCCCGAACCTCTTTATCAGTCTCTCCAGGCACTTATGCGCCGACAGGTCGTCTCCCGTCCGCAGGCATGCTAGCAGTAGGTTCTCGTAGGTAATCCACAGCTCGGCAGTTTCGGGCGCAGAGAAAAGTGAAAGAATCGGCGTCGACGATATGCTTTCGGGGTAGTTGTTGAGGATACTGGGCGCGAGGGTGGCTTGTTGCCGCGCTGCTTCTGGCGATAGGTGGCTTGGAGGATGGAGTAATGAGGGCGGCATCTCGTCGGTCGGCCGGGCTTCCGCGAGTCGGATTATTAGGAATGGGCTGCGGGCGGTGCAAGTGCGGAACTAAGGGGAGATGTATAAGAAACTGTTTGGCGGTGAGATTAGTTAAGATGGAGATGTGTTATGATATTGAAGAGTCTATCATCCGTCTGTAGGGAAGCTAGGCCCAAATGATTCGAGATTCACTGCAAGATTACCATTAGGCACAGTGTTAATGAGCTCATTGTGGGGAGTTGTACAGTGCGTACTACCAGCATCTACGTGGGGTAGGTTTTCGGCGCCTTGATCAAGGGCCGTTCAACAACTGGAGACACCACATCGTGTCTTCCGAACCACCTGCAGTTGGCCGGTCTTCAATCTTGCCAAAAACTAAACGATGCATTCACTCGCCAGCCAATACAACTAGAGTGTTCAAAGCTCATCAGCATCATGAGCGCGAACAGTGGACGGAGCGAACCTTTGAACCTTTGCACCGACCCGAACCCCTCCTGACTACCTCGACGGCCATCCTTACCGATTTACCACCAGCTTCAGGAGCTGGGATTCTGCCACCATGTAGGATCGCATAGCTACCGCGCATGAGACTCTGGGACACTAATGGTGTGTTAGGTTCGAAAAATCACTTCTCGACCTCATCCGAGGCGTACGGAATCATCGGGGCAACGAGCGCGAATACATACAAAACTGCTTGAAAGAATGCCGTGCCGAAGTGAAAAGTCAGGACATGGACCTCAAGGCCACGGCGCTTTTGAAGCTCGTGTACCTGGAAATGATGGGCCACGACATGTCCTGGGCATCCTTTCATGTTCTTGAGGTCATGTCCTCTCCTAAAATTCACCAAAAACGTCTCGGCTACCTTGGCGCTGTCCAGACCTTCCGCCCCGATACTGAAGTCCTCATGCTCGCGACCAACCTGCTCAAAAAGGATCTCATGGCCACAGCCCCGAATACGATAGGTCTTCCGATTATCACCTTGCCACACATAATCACACCCTCACTGGCTCTCTCCGTCCTTGCGGACCTGCTGCCACGTCTGAGCCACTCCCACGCCTCGATAAGGAAGAAGACTATTGTGACACTATATCGACTTGCTTTGGTGTATCCGGAGACTCTGAGAGCCGCTTGGCCGAAGATTAAAGACCGCCTGATGGACAAGGATGAAGACCCAAGTGTGACTGCCGCAATTGTCAACGTTGTGTGCGAGCTGGGTTGGAGGCGACCACACGACTTTTTACCATTGGCCCCCAGGCTATTTGAGCTACTTGTCGAGGGCGGCAACAATTGGATGGCCATCAAACTGATTAAATTGTTTGCAACACTTACGCCCTTGGAACCTCGGCTGATACGAAAGCTGTTACCACCCTTGACGGATATTATCAGGACAACCCCAGCCATGTCTCTGCTATACGAGTGCATCAATGGCATTATCCAAGGTGGTATCTTGGGAAGTCCGGATGACATAAGTGGGACAGAGGAAATTGCGACGCTTATTGTGTCCAAGTTGCGTGGAATGATCATGATAGACGGGGATCCTAACCGTGAGTTACTATCAGTTTGCGTTGGGGTTCCTCATAAATTCTTGCTCTTCAGATGTGCTGACCTCTTGCAAACGTTCTCAGTGAAATACGTCGCTCTTCTTGCATTTAACAAGATAGTGACTACCCATCCTTTCCTTGTTGCTGAGCAGGAGGATGTCATTCTTGAATGTATAGATAGTCCGGACATCACCATCCGCATCAAAGCATTGGATCTCGTTCAGGGCATGGTCAGCGCAGACAACCTCGAGTCAATTGTTAGTCGCTTGATGAGACAGCTGAAGGTCGCCTCTGAAGGCGACAGACAGCCAAAACAGACCCAGGCAGACTCTACCGACCTGGAAGACGATGGGTTATCAAATATCAACACTAAATCCAGGGCCCCTGATTCATCACCACCTCTCCCAGAAGAGTACAGGATAGACGTCATCGGCCGGATCATCCACGTGTGCTCGCTTGACAACTACAATAACCTCCTTGATTTCGATTGGTACATCGACATTCTCACCCAGCTTGTGCGCATGGCTCCTGTCACACGAAGAAGAGAGGACGAGGAAGATAGCTCTGTCCCCACAGCAAAGTTGCGAGCAACGGATATCACCGAGAGGATAGGTGACGAGTTGCGAAGTATAGCCGTAAAGGTCCAGGCCATCAGGCACTCGGCAGTTCGCGCGGCCGAGTCTATTATCTCGGGTCTTGGGTCCGAATTGTCAACCACAACCAAGGTGGTTGGCCCGGTGGCTTGGATTCTCGGAGAGTACGCCTCATTCTTGGCCCATCCAGAGGATACCATGAACTCGATCTTGCAAGCTCTAGCAAAGACGCAGTATCCCGAGGTGGCAGCCGTTTCTATGCAAGCAATCATGAAGATATTTGCGCTTGTAGTTGGTGATGAGCGATCACAATGGACGGCTGAGCGCAAAGCCAAGATATCGTTATTGATGACGAGGCTGCTGCATACCCTGGAGCCATTCCCATCACACCCAAACCTCGAGGTACAGGAACGGGCTGTGCAGTTCACAGAGCTCATCAAACTCACCGCAGAGGCCGTTTCTGGACAAGAGGCATCAACGGATGAAGTTTACCAAGATCCCCCTCTGCTTCTTACACAAGCATTGCCTTCCCTGTTCACCGGGTGGGAGTTGAACTCTGTTGCGGTTGGCGCGCAAAAGAACGTGCCCCTTCCCGAAGGCCTTGACCTTGATCAGCCAATCAACCCTAACTTGGAGAGATTGCTAGCCGAGGCGCACATTCTAAACTTGCCTGCAGATGAAGACGACGAGTTTGAGATATACTACCACCAAAAGCCTGTCCCAACAAGCGTATCGTCATCTGAGCCGGCTATCAAGAGGCTTGCGGACGCGCCTGATGAGGTGTCTAGTTCTTACCAGAACGCCGGGGAAGAGAGCTACCTTGATCCCGACATTTTGGCTCGGAGAAAGGCAGAGCGCATGGACAAGAACAAGGACGATCCCTTCTATATACACAACACCTCATCCGGCATCTCGAGAACATCAACGCCGATACACAATATCCTGAAAAGAGAAAACGGCTCAGATCTGGACATTGACTCCATACCTATTATGGCATTGGACTTATCCAAAATGGACGAGGCAGCACCACAGAAACAGCCCGCCTCATCGCAAAAGCCCAAAACGCGACAGCGTGTTGTGGTTGCGGCAGACGAAACCCTTGCAGGGAGCGGGAGGTCGACTCCGGGGAACTACGATTCGGAGAACACAAATTCGGACGGCGGGAGAAGGACTGCCGCGGGCAAAAGCAAGCAGCAGAAGAGGCCCAAGAACTCACTGCTGCAAGTCGACTCGAGCCATATTGGTGCTCTGAGTCTGCATGGTCGCGCCGACGAAGAGGCCGTCAGCAGCATCGACCCGGAGCTTCAGAAGCGGGAAGAGGCAGAGATGGCAGCAGCCATGAAGGAGGTGGAGCGGTTGCGGCTTGAGATGCAGCGCGCCAACGAGAGGATCCAGGTCGCGCAGGGCGTGCCAGCCGAAGGAGTCGCCGTCGTCCAGAAGAAGAAGACGAAAAAGAAGAAGGCCGTTCCGGAGGGCGAGGACGGCGATGCTGCCTCTTCTGTAGCGAAGCCGAAGAAGAAAAAGAAGAAGCCCCCGGTCCCGCTAGGTGGAGAGGGGGATGCTGGTGCTGCTGCGGCTGAGGGGGAGGTGGTTGCAAAACCCAAGAAGAAGAAGAAAAAGCCGGCTGCCGAGGGGGAAGGGCCTGCGGGTGACTCGTGATTAATTTGATTGCAGGTGCATGGAAGTAAATCTGAGGGGCGGCCTTTGTGCTTGTTCACGAGCACATTCTTTTGTGAAACTGATAGTCATATACGAACAATTTTAGATGTGTAAAGCCTGGGAGATAAAATCAAGGGACTTAATCATGCAGGGAACAAACATCAATTTTCGTGTGATTGTTCGTCTGATCCGAGGCAGAAGTCTCGCCATTTGTTGTCGTTCGTAAACCTTCGATATGGTGTTTGTGGCGATATCATTCGTGTCATGGTTCTGACTTTAATCAACTCGGGGTGTTCAAGCGCTACACTGAAGACTATGAATTTTTGGCGCCAAGCCAGCTGCAGCCGAACACAGGGATGAACATGTTGCTTGGTTGGCACACGGAAGAAGGGACGGAAATTATCAGACGGAAATTCGCCATATTCATGGTTTTTTTTTTCTGTTAGCAAAGTTCGAATTTAATAGACCAAGTCGTATCAGTCTTGGATAAATTATACATTTAATTTTAACACTATTCTACGTTTCATCATTGTAAACGCCCATAAACTCCTAGCCCAAGTCAAAGCCAAACAAAACAGCCGCTTGCTTGTGCCCAAATGAACAATGCTAAACATTGAGGAAGGTACGGGTCTTGGTCAGAATTGCATCATCATCATCGCATACCAGACCCGGGCCGCCTAACCAAAAGAACCACTCCCCTGCCTGACTTGTATGGTCGTGCAAGCGGCTGTGGCTGTGGCTGCTGTTGGTGCTGCTGCTTTTCCTCATCCCCTTCGACCAGCACCCGATCACTACAATACCGCAGAGGCTGAGCCTAAAAGTTCTGCGGCACAGGCGGACGCTGATAGTATTCCCTCTCTGTGTGTGACATTGCGCCGGAACCAAACGGACCGCCGGCGGCGCCACTGCTGCCGCCAACACCACCAGCAATGGTGGAGTCTGAATCGATCCTGCCCTCCTCGGCGGCACTGCCGGAACCTCCGCGGTAGCGCTCGGCCATGGGAGGTTCGGCCATGCCCTTGGTCCTGAAGGCGCCGCCGGCGAGGGGCCGGGAGTAGGGCTTCCCGTTCTTGGTGTAGACGGCCGGGTAAAGGTCGACGTAGAAGGAGAAGACGTAAAAGGAGAAGACGACGGCGATGATCCACTCGAGGACGGCGGCGACGTTGAACTCGCGGAGGTGGCTGGCGGTGCCGAAGCCGACGCAGAGGAGGATCTCGACAATGATGAAGACCAGTTTGATCCAGAATGAGATGCGGAGGACGCGGTGGTCTCGGTTGCCTGTGTTTTTGGGTTATGGTTAATTTTGGTACCAGTGGATACTTGTGCGGGGGGATCCTCAAGACTTACGACCGAGGCGCTGGTACTCCCAGCAGATGAAAATAGCACTGATTGTGTATCCACCGATAAAGAAGACCAGGAATATATTGTGCAACCTGTTATGGCTTGCAGTGTCGAAGATGCTCAGCATTATCAGGCCTACTGTGCCTACGATGGCGAATGCAATAGTCTATGTGCAACACGGGAGCCGTCAGCAAATGGCACGAAAGCTGGGTCGGATCCCCCGGCAACCCACATCGAACATTTCTAAGATATCATGACGGACTTACCAAGCCTGACAAGATCTTCTCTCCCATGGTGGAATTGGGCACGAGCCTGCCCTTGTGCCTCAGCCACCTGTCGGCGAGGAAACCCGCGTCGAGGAAGATTGTTGTGATGACGCAGCCCGTTATGAATAGGGGCTTCAACCTGTAAGCACCGGTGTCGCTGATGTACGCAATGGTCTGGCCCTCGCTCATGCTGCCATAGTGCACATGGTCCTCGTCGATGGTCCAGTTGAGCAGGAGGCCGAGGAGAGTGGCAAGCCAGACAACGCCGGATATTATGGGCAAGACCCAATATGATATTCGCAACATGTTGCAAGAGGTGTATTGTTTTCTTTTGACTGTGGGTGGGTATAAAACTGTTTGTTGCTCGAGTATAATACTGACAAAACAGATATGCCAGATACTATTGTGGGGTTTGTGAATGTAGAATCAAACCAAACGAATGTGGGTTGTCCTCCAAACAAAAAATACCCCAGAAACGTAGGCCAAGGCAAGGCACCAAGCTGAGGCACCAGGACTAAAATGATTGCTAGTCTGGGTTGGCGACTGTTGGCATCAGCCTCCCTATGACGGCACTGTTGGCGTCGGCCGATATCTAGCGTGACAAGATGCGACGAGGGCAAAGTTGTCGCTCTCTTTTTTTTTGTCTTCGATGCGTCAGGAGGCGCTAAGAATGGTGCAAGGGACGAGAGCGATTGTAATTTTGCCGCGCTATGTAAAGCGATTGGGATGAATTGTTTTTTTTTCTCTTTGTTTTTATCCCTTTGGCTGCAACAAAAAAGGCGGTACTCTAATTCCCGATCAGGTTCTGGCTTGAAGATCAAACCCGCGGGCGACAAATTCGGGGTGAAATAAGCAAAGAAAATATTACAACAGCTGAGCCACAACACCCACGCCGTCGTCTTGGAAATTCTTACACCCGCAAGACACGTACTTTGTATGGCGGAGTTCCAAACAGCTGCAATCCCGGGGCGTGGGCTGTTTTGAGGTGTTGAACATACGCAATGAGTGGTAAGAAAAAGGGTAAGGAAAAAAGTCTAATGACGTCAAGTTGGCGCGCCTCAGCTGAAATCAAGATTGCGTGGAAGGTTCATTGGGGCAAAAACCCCGGCAACCCTGCAAAAAACTCCCGACCCCGAACATGCTGGAAGACCCGCTAAATGTGCCCAAGCAAGCCAAGGTCCCCGTAATAAGCTCCGCAATTGGGATGAATTGGGATGGAATATTGAAGCTTGATGCATTTTAGTTCCTCTTTTTTTTCTGTACAGCTTCCAAGATTTTCGACCTGACAACCAGAACAAGAAAGAGTCTTGGGGGTTAGTTACCGATCTGAGTTACCCAACTAAACTGCCTTCATCAAAAAGAACCCACCAGAGTCTAGACTACGTTGGACTAGACCGTATTCCACTCTGGCGGGACTATTACCATAGTAAGAAAAAAAAAACGCCCAATCAAGGAACTGCCGATCCTGCTCGAGCAAGGAGACCCTGAAGTCTCTCATCCGACATATACTCTTTCAACGCCCCTTCTTTCCACTCAGTCCATTCCTGAACGACCCCAAAGACCCTGAGTATTGCATTAGCCAATGGCAGCGCATATGACCACTTGGGCTCCAAGGCCAACCCCCAAAAGAAGCGTCTGACCTTGTCGTCGCCCATGCATCCGACCAGCCGGGAATAACATCGTTCCTTCATCACGCGCGCTAATGCAACGTCATCGTCGCTCAACGACCCTCCGCCGTTGCATAGAGAGCTCATGTCGGCCGTCACCAGAGACGGACTAAATGCTTCGTTAAACGGAACGACGCGTGCCATTCCCCAATCTATGATTCCGGTAATGTTGAAGTCGTCATCCACTAGCAGATGGTCCCCTTTGTCGTCGACGTGCTTCAAGTAAAATTTCTCCTCGGCCTGGTGAAGGTCATTTTTCTTCTCCGCCAGCTGCGCCGCGTTGTCTTTTAAAAAGCGGTATGCCAGGTACGCATCGACGGGATACTCGGTATAGAGTTGTCCATCGGCAATGAGTGCTAGATACTGCTCGGCAAAGGCAGTATAGTAGCTTGACGATGTGTCAAATGGTCCCTCTGGAGAAAGTACAACGAACCTATCGCTTGCCACTGCCGAGACTTGGATATCAGAGCCCTGGAGTGTGAGAGATCCAGCCTTTGGGAATGGGTGAGCAGCAAGTTCAGTCAAGATATCCGCCAAACCTCCCAAAACCCTAGCCTTGTCTTCTTCACTCGCTAGTTTGCCGTCAATTCCATCCCCTTGCCAAGACTTTCCCGGGAGCTCTTCCATCAACAAGAAGCTGAGGCCAACACCATGATCGGTGCCGGCTCCGTGCACGCCGAAACCAAAAGCTCTAGGCGCAGGTACTGCAGTGGTTTCCAGGAACTTCAAAGTTGCGTATTCGCTGCGTATCAAATACCCGGCCAATGATTCTGGCAAACCGACTGCGCAACTCGTAACTCGAGGTACTCTCATGAGCCAGTTGGGGGAACCATCGTGGAAGCGAATGCGGGCGTGATAATTGGCGCTCCCCATAGGTGCCTCCGGTCCGACTCTGGAAGAGTGTTCAATACTGCAGCTTTTGCCACCATTCAAGCTTGTTGCAAGAGCGCAAACAGCTTCGTCGTTGATTCTTGATCGAAGGCGATCAATCTCGGCGACGATATGCGCGACATATGTCGCATCATCCAAAACCTGCGGGCAATGTGTAATTAGAATTGATTTAAGGACATAAATGGAGCCGAGTTACTTACATCGCCACATTTGTGTGAAGGCAGAGATCGATGGATGCCACAAAATTGAAGATTGCAAAAGTCACAACCCCCAGCACCTCTCACACTGGGCTTTGCACACCCTGGTTTCAAGCAACTGAAAAATCGAGGCACCATGGTGGCTATTAGGAAACGATTGGATTGTCGCAAGGAAGTGGTCAATTTTTTTCTTTTTCTTTTTTTTAAACTGAATTACAAAATCATTTGACTCTCTGCCCACGAAGAAAGGTCGGCAGCAAAGTATCGGGCAGGCTGAAAGCAACCTTGGAAAGAGTCGTCCATTACGGGTCGACTTGGGCTCTGCTCCTGTGACGGTTCAAGCGTGCAAGGCGTTACCCAACGTCGGCCACTGCAACTAACCAACAATATTGGAAGTGGTCTTGGCGTTGATTCTGATCCAATCAATAATATTTTGACGACACCTATAATTCGCCCAAAATGCTTTTCGCACTTGGAATTACAGCAAACACACCCGCGAATTAGTCTGCGCATGCCTGGTAAAGCCTAACATTTACTTTTCTTCTTCTTTTCTTTTATACAATGAGTATACAGGCAAGTGGGGGACAAAATTAAATTTACCGCCAACAGGCCAAATCTCGACCATTCCTTTAAAATGCTGCCCATTAAATACGCCATAACTTCATCAGTTTGGGCTCTACTTTCTTCAAAAAAAGCTCAAAAATAAAGCCAAGACAAATCTGTCCTCACAAACGAGTTTTTGCTATGCTGTGTATTTGTTTCGTGGTCAAATAATCGTTAAAAGTGAAGGACTTTTTCGGCGGTCAATTTAATTTTGTCCCCCACTTGACAGGATGGTCAGTAAAGACGGCGGCCCACAGACCGAACATGAGTACAATTGGGCACACTTGTGGCAATAACATACCAACTACCCCAGGCAACCATTTCGCAATCAAATACAATTGTTCGCCGGGATATTCATATATAAACCTTCTCTCATCCGGATTAATGCTAGAAAGATCCTAGGGCTGTTTCATAGTTTAAACGCCCCAAGATCATAAATAATATGAAAGCACTATACATTTGAAGTTTGAAGTAATGCATAGATTGCCCGGGAGGCAACCTGATGATTTTTCCTGTGTCCTGAACCATTCCATTTGCATAAAAACCAAAGCTCTGTACAGATTAACTTAGTCCGGAATGCTTTGATAAGACGTGGCCCTTGCAGACGAGGGCCGAGTGCTGAGAGGAAGCCTCGCGCTCCTGAGACGCTTCCAATATATATTTGAGCCCATAGTACCGTTGTTCAATGGTGTCTTTTGCCCATTCGGCGCATATGCCGTTTATGCGGATGTTGTCGAAAAGAGGGTCCATGATGGCATCCTGGACATCTTGGGATAGGCCGTACGGGTCCAAAAATGTTCGCCATTCCTCGTTGTCGCTGCCCCAGGCGTCTGATTTGATAAAAGAAAAACCCTGTGGTGAAATATAAAAATGGAATTTCGTGACCGCCTTGGTCGACACCGCCCTCGCGGTGGGCAACGTGGTCATCTTCCAAGCTCTCCCATTCGTCCCAGAGCTCTCCCGCCTTTTCCTCGTGGAAGCCGACGTGAATGAGCGTGGCTTGAGAAATAAGAACTTCCGGTAGGGTGACAGGAGCTTCAGGTGGGGAAGGACTTCTTGTTGAAGTATTTGACGACATGGCTGTGTGCTTGACGATGTGATTAGAGCCTTTTTTGACGACCACTTCAAGAGAGAGAACGGATTAAGAGAGAAGAATTAGCGGGCAAGTTTGGAATATGTAGTTTCGCGGGGACTGGCAGTTCTTTTAAACGTTGGAAAAGTAGGGTTCAAGAGATTTACTAAATACTGCAGGCATTCCTACCTACTTACACACCTACTTGCATACTCATTTACCTGCCTACCTGCGTACTTCCGAACTTTATAAATAAACAAGTGCCTGATGTGACCAGAAGCTTTTGGAGAAAAGCGTAACTGCTAATTGATGAAATTGACTGTTTGATAAGAATGCCCTACTTATATACTCCGATATCTGCAAAACCACCGTTCTTTTAAGTATCCACATATAGCCATCGTAAATCACGGATCATTCTTCGAGGTAGTATCCACACACCAACTCAAGAACCAGCTCTATTCCAGCCGATTTGTAAGTAAATGTTTTGCTCGTCACCATTTAATAAACTGTACTCTTTACATTTTGGGCATCCGCTCTTAAATGCCGCGCTGGTATATTATTATTCGTCAAATTTCACCCCGGCAGCCCATCAAGGACCGTATTTATCTGGTGCGAATTCGGGGCGCGCATCGGACAACTCCCGAGATAAACGGGCCCCGCAAGAACCTGCCTGCGCCGGCCTCCGCATTACTGGGGATCACTGCATAACCTGAGGTAGGCCACTATCTGATAGTAGCAGACTGATAGGCACACCAAACCCCTGTTCGTAATAGATATGAAATTACCGTGTAGTATATACGGCCGCGTTAAGAGTCAGTATCAAGTTGTAAACTTGGTTCCTCGTGGAGTAGTTCTCATTCCTGATTAGACGGAGCAATGCCGCCGAATTTGTCTCCAGAAGCCATGAGACGTTGCATTTCTCCATAGCAGTATATAAGATGGGCCGACTGCACCGCAGTCACTGATGTAAAAGCTCACGGGTTGCAGTATCTCCTTTTATTCTCGAGAAGATATCGCGTTAAGAATCTATCGACGGCTTTTTTGTATTCAAGGACTGTTTCCATCATCTGCAACCACATGTCGCAAAATATGGACTCCTCATCCAAGGAGAAGAAATCCGTCCAATCTCGCGAAGATGAAGAATCAGGCGTCGAAAACTTGCAAGGTCAAACAATGATCAATCATGAACCAGGCAACCCTCACCAGACGCTGCGGCGAGAATTCAAACCTCGTCAAGTTAACATGCTGGCCATCGCCGGCGCCATAGGCACGGGTCTGATCATAGGGACCGGCACAGGTTTATCTCGAGGCGGCCCGGCCAGCCTGCTAATCGCCTTCATAATCACCGGTTCCCTCATCTACTTCGTCATGACCGCCCTTGGCGAGATGGCCGCCTTTCTACCCAACGATCAGGGGTTCAACGGATATGCCAGCCGCTATGTCGATCCTGCTCTGGGGTAAGTGGCATGTTTACCCCACCGGGCTTGAA
Source organism: Pyricularia sp. CD86 (assembly GCA_031306095.1). Classification (NCBI taxonomy): domain Eukaryota; kingdom Fungi; phylum Ascomycota; class Sordariomycetes; order Magnaporthales; family Pyriculariaceae; genus Pyricularia; species Pyricularia sp. CD86. Next base: position 25,895 of record JAVHJQ010004667.1, on the reverse strand, counting down.
AGAAGAGATGTATCTGCAGAAAGCCATGTAGCTAAAGTTAGTTCGCGCTGTCCTGAGTTTACAGTTTTGCCACGGGATGGAACTACTTCTTCACATATGCCATCGTCTTGCCCAACAATCTGACTGCAGCCGGTCTCATTATTCAATATTGGCGTCCGGATCTCAACGTTGCAATTTGGGTGACGGTGTTTGCTGTCCTAGTGATAAGTATAAATGTAAGTGATCTGGCAGGCGCGTGGTGCCTGGAAACCTTGTGCTATCACCTGCGTCGTATATGCATCCTGCTAGTTGGTTTTGACATCGCTAAAAAAAACAAAAAAAAACCGATCGCAGGTACTTCACGTCGGCAGCTTTGGTGAGGCGGAATTCGTGCTTTCAACCATCAAGATCATAACTCTCGTCACCGTTATGATCACCTGCCTGGTTGTATCTCTCGGCGGCGCCCCTGCCCATGGCCGAGTCGGCTTTCAATACTGGAAAGACCCAGGAGCCTTTGCCGAATACCTGCAGCCCGGAACCCTCGGCCGCTTCCTGGGTTTCTGGGCCTGCATGGTCCAGGCGTGCTTCTCGTACACGGGCACCGAAGTCGTGGGCTCTGCGTTTGGCGAGACGCCTAACCCGAGGGTCACCATCCCCAGCGCCATCAGGCAGACCCTCTGGCGCATCTGCTTCTTCTACATCATCGGCGTCTTGACCCTCAGCATGGCCGTGCCCTACAACAATGAAAGACTAGTCGGGGCCACCAAGGCCCAGGTCAGCGCGGCCGCGTCCCCCTATGTCATCGCCATGGCCATCGGCGGCATCAAGGTCCTTCCCGACATCGTCAACGCCTGCCTTCTCGTGTTTGTCATCTCGTCCGCCAACACAGACATATACGTCGGCGCCCGTACGCTCTACTCGCTCGCAAAGGACGGCCACGCCCCTGCCATCTTTCTCTACACGACGGAGAGGGGAGTGCCCATGTACGGCGTCGCCGCGACGTCGGTGTTTGTGCTCCTGGGCTACATGAACGTCAGCAAGTCCGCGTCGAGTGTCTTTGGCTATCTGGTCAGTCTCGTGACTGTTTTTGGCGCCCTCAACTGGATCAGCGTCCTCACGTCCTACATCGGGTTCCGCAGCGGGATGAAAGCCCAAGGTATTGATCGCAGCCAGCTGCCGTACCGTGGACCCTTGCAGCCGTATGGCGCTTGGTATGCTTTGGGATTGACGATACTGATCATTTTGTTTAATGGTAAGAAATGCCTAATGTCATGGATCTGGATAACTTTTTTTTTACTGACATACATTCTTTTCGACTACAGGGTACAACGCCTTTATGCCGAAGTTCGACCCAGCCACCTTTGTAACTTGCTACATCGGCATTGCCGTCTACCTGATCAACATATTCGGATGGAAATTCATCAAAGGCACCAAGCGTGTCAAAGCGAATGAAATGGATCTCGTCACTGGTCGTCGTGAGTTTGAGGTGGTCGAAGAGTTGGAGAGAGTTGGCAAGGAAACGACAGACAAAAACGAGACTGTCATGGGCAAGATGATAAGGGTATTCAAGAAGAAGTCGATGGATTGAGAAACAAGAGGCGCGATATGATGATGATGATATTACCCTGGCCATAAATAAGAAGGTTAATTTTGGGTTAGTTCTAGAAGGGTTCCGGGAAAGGTGCCCCCAGAGGCGTCATGGTTAGGTTTTGTGGTTGCCCAAGTTAGGTACTTATGTGAATAGACTCTTAATACTGTAGAGTCATCAGAAAGTCTGCTCATGGTTTTGACAATAAAATCTCCATAAAAATTTGTCCAAAGTAAAAAGTCAAGTGGTTGTTGGTTGTTATGGTGGTGGTTCATTAAAGTGTGCGGGGATGAATAACCAATAACCCCAACCCAGCGCATGCATCCACTACACCGACGCTCCGCATTCGCTAAGTTGATCCATGATTCCTCAACCAAGAGGCTTGAACTGACATCACATAATATATCACTGTGAAGCAACTTCCAGATTTGCACAACACATCAAGCTGCCCAAAAACAACCCGAGCAACAATCACCGAAAAAAAAACTTCGTACGAGAGAACTTTCTAAACGAACCAACCATTCGCGACCATGGCGGTGTCACCGCTTCTGGCGCCGCCCGTCGAGGCCGCTTCGGCGACGCAGCAGCGCTCGACATCGTCGCCGCTGAAGCGCACCCTCTCGGCCGTCTCCTCCGCCAATGGCACACCCAAGCCCACAAAGGCCGCGAAGCCCGGCGCAGGCCTACCCGCCGACGACCTGATCGAGCAGATGAACCGGGCTGAGGCGAACAAATATATGACGAGTATGCAACCCCCCCTCAACAAAAATCCATGGCTCATGGCCAGTCGACGACTCTCGCTGACATGACTTTCAACAGCAAAATTCCTCGGTGAGGGTACCTACGCCATCGTCCACAGGGGCTACGAAAAGGCCAAGCCGTCCAACATCGTCGCCATCAAGATGATCAAGGTCCAAAAGGAATACACAGACGGCATGGCACCAGACGCTGTTCGAGAACTGAAGCACCTCCAGGAGCTGTCCCACCCAAACATCATCGCCCTGCGCTCCGTCTACTCGTCCAACTCTCAAAACCTCTGCCTCGTCCTCGAGTACCTACCCCTCGGCGACCTGGAGATGCTGATCCGCGACGCCAGCGGCATCATCTACGGTGGCGCCGACATCAAGGCCTGGATGGGCATGCTGACGCGCGCCGTTTGGTTCTGCCACGAGAACTTCGTCCTGCACCGCGATATCAAGCCCAACAACTTGCTGATCGCCGCCGACGGCGAGGTCAAGCTTGCCGATTTCGGTCTGGCCCGCTCCTTCGCCGACCCCTACCGCGTCATGACCGCCAACGTCATCACGCGATGGTACCGTCCTCCCGAGCTTCTGTACGGCGCGCGCCACTACTCTGGCGCCGTCGACGTCTGGTCCGTCGGCTGCGTGTTCGCCGAGCTGGTCCTGCGAAAGCCCTACCTGCCCGGCAACAACGAGCTGGATCAGCTGTCGCTCATCTGCAGCGAGCTCGGCAGCCCGACCGAGGACAACTGGCCCGGCGTGTCCAAGCTGGACCAGTTCACCGCGCCCTCGGAGCCGCTGTCGCCCGTGCCGTCCAAGGAGCGCATGATGGTGCAGTTTGGCACCGCCGGCGCCGACGGCGTCGACCTGCTCATGAAGACCCTTACCCTCGACCCTAGGAAAAGGATCACGGCCAAGGAGATGCTCAAGCACCCCTGGTGGCACTCGCAGCCCAAGCCAACGCGCAAGGAGGACCTGCCCAAGAAGAAGACGGGCGCCGAGCAAAAGTTCGCCGCCGACCAGGCGAGGCAGCCCGGCCAGGTCGACGAGAAGATGGCCAAGGTTGCTCGCAAGTTGGATTTTGGGGCTCCTAAATAAAGTCATAATGAGTCGAAAAAAAAACAACATATCATGAATTGCTTTCTTGTAATGCAAATTTTGTCATTTTCTTTCCATCATACAGCGAACAGGAGTTTTGTTTTCTTGGGTTTACTTGACACTGAAAAAAAAAGAAACGGAAAACATGGCTGGGGGTTTTATTTTAAAGGATAGGTAGTAGACTCTAGGCGTTCATGGCTCATTTCAATTTATTCTTCATTATTATACCCAAAAGGCTATATATAACGTGCAAAACGCAGTGTCTCTATGTTGCATCACTCATTCTGCCAGCGAACCGGCCAAAAAAAAAGACAATTCTCCCCCCTCTTCCTCATCACATGAGCGAACATTCAAGGCCATACATGGCCTTTTCTACGTCCCTCTTGACCTGGTACCAGTCGGCCCTCCTCTCGGCGAACTTGTAGACCTCCTCGGCGCGAAAGACACCACCGAACCGATCCCCATCGGCAATGATGGTGGCCATCTCCTTGGAGTGGCGCGGGTCGATGAGGTAGATCTGCGAGAGCTCGCGCAGCGCCTTGAAGTAAGGGAGCAGGTCCGCGTTCTTGAGGGAGCGCACGTACTCAAAGTACAGGTTCATGTCCGAGATCACCTTGATGGCGCCGTCGGTCGACACCCGCTGTCGCTTGAGGTGCTTGCACACGGCCTGGAACAGCCGCAGTCCGACCTCGCCGTTGAAGACGTCGAGCATCGTCTTCTCCGTCGTCCCGACCAGCATGCGCGTGTGCGACGACACGAGCTCCACCACGCGCTTTGCCGTCTCCGTCGGGCCGATGTCGAGGTCGCCCGCCGTGTTGCTGTTGTTGTTACCGCCGCTGTTCTTCTCCCCACCACCCACAGTTGCGCCGCCGGGCATGGGGTTGTAGTCGGTGGGCAGCTGCGTCGTGGCGCAGATGTACTCGACCTCGTCCATGAGCACGTCGATTCCCTTGTTAAGGCCCGCGGCGACGCTCTCGTCGAGCATCTGCTCAAACTTCTTCTTGGCCAGGCCGCTGGCGTCCAAAAAGTCGTTGCGGTCGGCGATCTTGGGCGCCGCGAGCTGCTGCTCGTAAAACACGTCGATCATCTGCGAGATGAGGTCGCCGAGGTTGACGAGCTCGATGAACATGACGAGGGGCGCGACGCCGCCCTTTTCGTGGTCCGTCACCTCGCGCGGGTTGTAGTGCGCCAGGTGGCCGACCGCCTTGTCGAAGCCAGGCTTGATGTGACGGTTGCCGAGGATGCGGAGGAGGTTGACAAAAATGGCCTCGCACTGCTCCCGCGCCTCGCCGCCCACCTGCCCGCCCAGCCGGATGAAGACGGCCGCGCGCCCGAGGCTCGTCTTCGCCGCGTGCACCAGGCTGAGCGCTACTTCGATGCTGAACAACGACTTGATGCCTTCGAGGCGGGATGCCATCAGGGCCGCCTTGGCGGCTAGTTCGTCGGTCGGCGCCTCGCCCTGCTCAGGTAGCGGGCTGCCTCTTCGCTCAAACGCACCGGCCATTCCCGGACTTTGTGGGCGACTTGGCTGCGATGAAGACGTGGGCTGCAACGTGTCGCCGTTGGACGATGGAGTGGCTGCTGACGACTTGCTACTGCCCCCGAACGGTGCTGTCAAGAGCTGTCCTGGTAGACTGGGCAGTACAGTCACCGGCATCATGACGACCTTTTTGAAGGAGCTTAGAAAGTCCTTTTTGTCCGCTTGTCGATTAAAGTTGCTCATGTAAAAGGATTCGGCGCTGGCATCCAGCTCTGAAAGCCTGGTCTCGAAGGCCTGCACCTCGTCCTCGGCGTTTTTGATAAAGAAATCCAATTCTTCCTGCAGGTAAAGATCCAAGTGCGGCTCAAACGTCCGCAGAGCCATCTCCTTGGCCTTCTCCTCGGACTCCTCCTTGGTCCCATTGGGGACCTGCAGCGACCTGTAGAACAGATATGCCTGCTCGAACATGCCCGAAACCGCCTGTAGGTACAACGCCAGGCTCCTCTCGTGGCTCTCGTCGAACAAGGGCGTGCAGTACTCCATGATGACGTCGTCCTTGATCTTATCCACAAACGTCCAAAACACCGTGTTGGGCTTGGGGAAGATCTTGGCCATCAACGCCCCTTGCTCGTTGAGCTTGCCGGCCAGCACCTCAAAGAACCGCCTCGAAGGCTCCAGCGTGATGCCCTCCACCCCTTCCACCTTGGTCAGGCACTCGACCGAGTCGGCCAGCACGTCGCGGTCCGTGAAGAGCGGGTGCTTGGCGATGAAGAGCTCGACGGCTGCGTTACCTCCGTTGAGCGCATCCAGCACGTGCGCGTACCTCTTCATCCGGCCATCGACATCCCAGAGCTCGTACCCTTGCTCAAACTCGCGTAGCACCGCCGTCTCAAAGATGCCCATCATCCCCGTGACCTTCTCCTCCCTCTCGCGCGCCCCCTCGGCCCAGTCGCTGCGCGAGAAGGTGAGCAGATTCGAGAGCATCCGTGCCTGCCGCTCCGGGTCGCGAAACACCCGAAACAGCACCGGATCGTTGTGGCTCCGCGCCCGCACGAGGTCGTAGTAGAAGGGGCCCAGGGCGCCGTAGATGCGCGCGTACTCCTGCCTCGCCCGGCCCCGCACGCTCTTCACCTTGCTCAGCACATCGAGCACCGCGTTCGAGTCCTGCATCGGGCTGTCGTCTGCTGCTGTCGCCGTCGGTGACGCCGGGTCGGTTGTCCGCTGCGCCTGGCCGGGCTGCTGCGGCACGAGCGCCGGCATGCCGGCCACGCTCATACGCTCGAACCCGCGACTGACGTCCGCCAATCCCCGACCGCCTCCACCAGATCCC
>JAVHJQ010004667.1:9629-19670 GCA_031306095.1 Pyricularia sp. CD86 | reverse complement strand
CTCCTCCTCCTCCTCCTCCTCCATAACCCCCTGACCCCGCCGCCGTGGCATCAAATATTGTGACCTGGGGCGCTCGCCGCTCCCTCTCGCCGGCGGCCTGCCTCCGCGCGACGGCTTCGTCCCACCGCCGCCGGGCCTCCGCCTCGTCCCAGCAGCCCATGCTCTTGAGGCGGGCGACCCAGCGCGTGTCGTCATACACCATCTCCTGCATGCGACGCGACACGCACGCGAACCGCATCAGGTCGGAGACGGGGAGGTAGTCGAGGATCGAGGCTAGGATTTCTGTGTGTTTGGGGGGGACAGTGTGACCGTCAGCTTCTGGGGGACGTTATATATGACAGCGAGCAAGGGGAGGGAGGATCTACGAACCGGCCGGCAGTGATGCCTTGGTTTCCGACAGCGACGTGGCCTGCAGCGCGCCTAGGATGCTGTTGTTGCCCACCGGGGCACGGCGAAATTGTGACATGATGGGCTGTTTAGACTGGCCCTCTCCGCTGCGGTCTGCTGTGTGTTTTTGAGTTGGGACGGAATAGACGACAACTGCGCAAGTCAGATTAGTCTAGAATCGGATTCGAGGCCAGCAACTATCTTCTTGAGAGATGCGGGTGGCGGTGGGCTGCCATGGTAAAGCAGCTTCGGGAGGAACAAGAAGCAAGTATTGGGTTTCAAGCAAGTCTGCAATGCGTCGTAGATTGGCTGGGGGGGTTTTGTTGACGAGGTTCAAGAAATATTTCCAGATTTGAATTATTGTAGGCCAGAGATGACGGTCAAAAGCCGTCCAATCTTCCTTCGAGGTTTGAGAAGACGTCTTCTTCAGCGTGTCAAAGTGTCGGGCCTTGTCATGGATGCCCTGATGTCTCCTCATATTGGAGTGGTCCCTATTGGACCATTCTGCAGGGCTTGACCTGTGGGGTGGGGTAGGCGAAGTCAGGCTTCCCCGCAGCGCCAGCCCCTGACGTGTGCTGATGATGTCTTTTCGAAACCCCTGATTGTACTAGTGAGCCCACAAATGCCAAGAGGCATTCATTGATGGTAATCAAGTAAACAATACTGTAGACCCAAGACAATCAGCCTCGTATATTCAGCCATCACAGACGCCTGGCTGCCTGCTACTATCCCCAAAGTAACCTAGTATACAAATAATTTTCCAATAGCTGGTCTGTCTTCTCCGCCACAAGTAAATGGTGACAATGAGGGTAACTGTTTCTCCCCTGTGCTGTTTTCCCATATATCATTACTCCTCCACTCACTCATCATCGTTCATCCTTTGTTCCACAGCATCACCCAACAATCTTATCCTGACTACAACATCATTCCGCAACCTATCCTCCTCCTCCTCATTCTCTTCATCGTTCTCGTCCTTTTTGACATGCCCAAAGATACACGTCCAAAGATCATCAGCGGGAATCTCTTCGCCGGCTGCGGCACCCTTCTCCTTTCGCATTAGCTTGGTCAAGCTCGCCTGCTGCAACTCTAACGAGTTGGCCGCCTCGACTGTCTTTTCGTCCAGGACACAGCCGCCATCCGAGTTTTCTTTGATGACGCGGTCCATATGCTCCAGACGCCGCTGCACCGACAGGCTATAAATCGTCGGCTCGACGGTGCCTTCGACCATGTACAGCCACACCGTCGTGTCCTGGGTCTGACCGATCCGGTCCACGCGCGCAATCGCCTGCAGCTCGAGGGCCGTGTTGAGAAGTGGCTCGCAGAGAATGACATGGTTCGCGTTGACTAGGTTTAAGCCGCTCGACTGCGCGCGAGCGTGCAAGAAGAAGCATTCAATCCCGGCCTCTTGTTTGAAGCGCTCGATGCCATTCTGCTCGCCAATGGACGAGAACCCAATCCGGTATGTCGTAAAGGCCGCCGAAAGAACACTAAAGAAGCCTGCATACTGCGAGAATATGATTGACTTGGCGCCAGGCTCGCTCGTTCTCAGCCACAAAATGTGCCGGACAATGGCGTCAACTTTTGTCGTAAAAGAGGGGTGTTCCAGTCTCACGGACTGGATCTGAGCCAGTCTCTGGGAATTGAAAGCCGCATATATCCCGTCTCCAGTTCGCGTCTCACTTCTCGCGGGTTGATGGCCGTTGTTTGCCTTAGTGGGCATGGATTCACCTCCAATTTCTCCATCGTTGTCGACAAGCTTCAGATCCTGAGCCTGGAGAATAAAGGAGTGAAGCTGGTGCCGTTGCACCCCACGCTTGCACGTGGGACAAGTAGGAGCCCGTTTTAACCACTCAAGTAGACAATCCTTGTCGAACTGGTGGCCACACATGGTCATAACCCCGTTGGTTATGTCGGTCTGGCAAATAGGACAGATGCGAGATTCCTCTTTGTCGCCAGCATTCTTCAAATTAATCACTGCAGAGATTTGCCGTCAGTTTGAGGGACTTGAACAACAACTCAAGACAGTCAGTTCCCTCCAAATAAAGGTAGCACTTACAGTAGCGGTGTTCAGTGCCAACCTTTTCCACTATCTGAGCGAGCCTTTCCTCCTCGTTCTTTAGGGTAAACATAGCCAGGGTCATCGCGTTTTCATCTCTCTCCCCGTCTTCGTCAAGTATAACATCATACGGTGAAACATCGTCTGAGATGGCCTGAAGTTGTCGATAATAATCAACGCGGGCGTTCATGATGGTCGTGAACTTGTCAATTTCAGACTCCAAGGCAGTATGAGTCTTGTTCTGGTCCCAAGACTGGTCGGCAAGCGACTTTTGAAGCCTCTCGACAATACTCAATTCAAGCTGCGCCCGCCCAGAGCCTTGCGACCTCAGTGACGTCGCCAAAGTTCTCAGCTCCCCAAGGAATCCCCTTATAGAGTCCGAACCTGGACCCGGTGCGATCTTATCGCGAGTCGCAAGCAGGTCAATCAGCAGCTCTGGGGCAGGACCTTCCCCTTTCGCCGCCTGAGCGAGAGAGACTCGCGTCTCGTCAACAACAAGCTTGGAGACCAGCTGCCCGGACATGGCTGCTAGACGATCGGCGATTGTGGCCCTGATGACTTGAACATATACAATAATCTCCTCCTGTACTTTGGTAGAGTCCCCATATTCGTCGCCAGTTACCTCTTCCTCTTCGTCGATCAATGGCTTGCACAGGAGGCCAATAAGCCGCTCACGCCACTCATCCAACCAGTTGGCTTGATCGTTCAGAGTCTCACATAGCACTTGGACTCTATCCACGATAGACATGGTCTCAACGCCAGGCTTCAAATCACAAGTCAGCTCCGGGATGACGACAAAGTCTTGCTTCTTTGCTCGGGCTTCAATTCTGGCCATCAAGCGCGTGGCTTTCTGGTTGGCTTCCTGCAGTGTTTCCTGACGAATCCTTTTTGCACGAGCGTAATATTCGTCCTCAAGCTTAGCAAGTTGCTTAAACTCTTCCGAGTCAGGCTCGGTCATGTCCTCGTCGCTCTTGATTTGGAAGTACGCATTACCAATGAAAAAGACCACCTTGTGCTCGATCTCCAGGAGTAGTCTCAATTTTCTTTGCATCTCAGCCTGGATCTCGAGAAGTAATTTCAACTTCCTTCGTACATTATCCAAGCGTTTCGCGAGACTCTCACCCTCCGGAGACGAGGACTCGGAGAGAGAAGAGGTTGCGCTGGAGGATGAAGAGTCCGAGTCTAAGTCCGAGTCCGAGCCCGAGCCCAAGTTGTTGCATGATTCCTGGGCGGCTTTCGCTTTTATAAGCTTTTCCAGTTTTTGCCGTTGCTTCCGTTCCTCGTCAACGGGTTTCTGATGTTCAAGCAATTCTTGTCGCGCATTCTTAATCAAAGGTTCCGTTTCTTTGAGGACCTGCAGCCAAATTTCCAAAGCCTCTTTCTTTCGGGGAGAATTTTCAAGTAGCTGACCCTGCGTGATCCTGTTGGTCAGGAGAGCACGTTGTTTTGTTGAAAGACTGCTTCCGGCTTCGAGAAGCATGTGATCAAGGACTTGCATTACGGTCCGGAGGGCGTTTCGAGGGAGCATTTGATTCCCCGCTCCCACATGTGGATGAAGAGCTGCCTTCCGCAGTGTATCCAGGCAGTTCCGCATGACAGCCGTATAGTCCTTGGGATCCCAATCATCGACTATGGGCTCACCTTGCTCATTGAGATCACAATTCTTCACCAACCGACGAAAGAGTCTCTGGTAATACTGATCCTCGACCGCATTGAAGGGAATTTTGATCACATAGCGTTTCTGTAGAGGCAAATCGAGCTCGTCCCTGACAAGTTGCTTCGAGTGGCGAAGGGCAAGCGTGTTGAATATAGCGTGGAAGTCACTTTGGCGACGGACGAGCTCTCCCCATATACTATGATGTGTGAAGGGTTCACAGTGCAGAAACTTCAGCAACCCCTTGAGGTCCGTAATGTCATCCTTGATAGGAGTGCCTGTTATTGCCCAAGCGTTCACCCGCGGTATCGTCCGGGCGAGGATGGCGGCCTGGCTCACGCCTGAGTCGACCTCTTGCGCCTCGTCCAGACACACTCGCCACCATAAACATTGAACCAGAGGCGAGAGCGGGCGGGCGTACTTCCTCTCTTGTCTTCGGGATCTGTCCGGGGGTGGTGAAGCAAAATGTATCTCAGCTCTGAGTTCGTTATAAGTCATGATGACCACGTCATGAGACATGAAAATTTCGAGCATTGCCGATTCGCTTTGGCCTTGATTTGAATTCCTTACGTCAAGGCATGACCGTTTCATTCCCTGGTAAATCATAACCCTCAAGGACGGTGCGTGCTTTTTCAACTCAGCAACCCACTGCGCGCGCAGAGTTGTTGGTGTTATGATCAAGGTAGCCCCAGTACACCTTAATTCGGGTTTCTGCGAGTTACCGTCCATCCTCACAACTGAACATGAAGGTGCAGGGTGCAGAAGGATGAGGCCCATCATTTCCAGGGTTTTGCCCAGCCCCATTTCCTCTGACAAAATGCCTCCTTTGATGGTGTCTACTCTATATGGGATCCCATAAATGTCACGGGTGGCCACATCCAGCAAGTCGCTGGCGTAAAACTTGCCCCCGTGCATATCCTGAAGTTCTGTGAAGCCAGGTGGCACTTGCCGAGGGGCTTCATAAGATGCGACGGTCGTCGAAACGGCACTTGCAGCTGGAGGTTCCCAGCTTACGCCTTCTCGTCCCAGCAGCCATCGAACGGCACGTCTCTGGAAAGGGTACAAGACGGCTTTGAGTCCTGGTATGGGCATGTCAAATATCTCCGGCTTGGTAGAGTGTGCGGCTTTGTAGAATTCCTGAGGTGATCCTTCCGAAGTCTCGACGGGCAGACCAGGAAGTATAGTTGATAGCATTGCTTGCCTCGCATCATGAACATAAGCAAGGTTTCCAGATGAACGCAGGGCATGGAAAATCTTCATCGATTGCCATAATAGCGTGAACCTGAGACGGAGGGTCACTTGTTCGCTCTGAGCAGCAAAGTGCAGTTCGCTCTTGAGTCTCATTCTACCGGCCTGGCGTCCTTGGGGAAGGGATTCGGAGAAGTTGATGAAGGCAGATATGTCCTGCGGTATGCCTTTGGGCATGTCGATCGATAGCGAAAACGAGTCATCGTCAGGATGCCGCCCCAGGCGCAGAGCTGTCGTGGTAGGTTCCCGGAACTCTTGCAACCTAATGCATTCTCCATCTATCACCCTTGTGAATGAGTGTCCGGGTGCTGAGCAGAATTGTTGCTTCCTTGAGATGACAAGTTCAGCCTGGTGTACTTCGATGGGAGGTTCGTCATCATGTTTACGGCGCTTTGCTGGTGGTTCTATCTCGACAACATCGTCATCGCTAAAATCTCGGAAAAAGGCGAGAGCTTCGATCGGAAATTCCTCTGTGGTAGAACAATATATTCGCATCAGAGCTTGTGACTGAGATCGGTTAGATAGTTGGGGTAGAAATCACCCACGAGCGACATGTATAGGTTGGCCTCTCTCAGATTGGTTAAGGTTGGAGAGGCAGCAGCACTGCTGAGGAGTGCGTTGGGGGACCATTGTATGGCAATGCTAACAGCCCAGCTACTTCATTCTGATGGTATCAATGAGGAATGGCCACAAGATGATGATTGAGGGACACTTCGTCGGTTTGTTGGTCGGAGTGTAGGTAGTTGACGGAGGTTCCGTAGCTAGGCAGGTACCTAGAGGTATGAATGTTAGCTGCATTTGCAGCCACCGAGCAACACCATGACGCGACTAGGGTAATCCGACCCGCGTTTAGTGAGGGGCAAATTGACTGGTTGATAGCAGCGAAGTCACGTGAGAGTAAATTCCAGAGAACTTCGTACTGTATGCAGTACCTGTAGGCGTGCTTGGCCAACCTTATGTAGGTAGTGGACCGTATATATAGAATATTATCACTGGGTGGATCCAAATTGGAGACTTGACCAAAAATCGTGGATGCTATTTAGCGTCGCCCTACCGTCTCTGCAGAACAGAGTCTTTCCCAAGCCACAAACTCTTATGCGCATAACTGGCCCAAGACGGCAAATTGAATAGGCTTATTACGATCTACTCACCCAATCAAGAGTTTATCATTGCACTGTTGATATCTAACAGTTACTGCTCTGGCTGTAGGTAGCCGTATGTTGCGGGGGAAAATGCAGATCTTGTCCTCAAGCTCGGGGTTAAAGAAACACGGCAGGTATTGATGAAACGGTCGTGCATACTGAAGTGGGATCTTGACAGCACTGGACTATTCCAATCTCACGTCACCATGAGACGAAAAAGTCGCTTTTTGGTTGTTGTAAGACCGGCCTAATTATACGGTCGGACGCAACGATAAGATGACTGCATATATGAAGGAGGGTAAGTTTGACACGCCAATGACATTTCTCGTCAATATATGTATGGGTGTGTAACATCAAGAAAGTTGATGGGGGAGATTATGTTATATAAACGAAGGTATCTAGGTAGGTATTCTTGTGAGCAACATGTCTTGTCCTTTCCTTTTCGTAAAAGTTAATACCTAGATTTAGTGCAATTCTACCTAACATGTCTAACGTCACATTCAATGGCCCGTCTTTGCTTTTGGGAGGCAGAGAGGCTTCTCTGGAACTGACACCAAAGATTCTAGGGGTGGCACTTTTTGCAATGCTACTTCTCCTCCCAATTCTATGGCACTCAGGGACGACACCACCTGGGACAAAACCAGTACCAGGACCGAAAGGTAAGCTGGAAAGACACACTCGAGGCATATTCAGATCCAAAATGAAGAAAGCAGAAGAATATAGGAGAAAGAAAGACAGATATCAAACAGAGAAACTCACCAGATACCTCCTCCCTTCCAGGCTTGCCGCTTGTTGGAAACCTCCTCGATATACCAAAGAAGCACGCCTGGCTCAAATTCCGAGAATACATCGAAGAGTATGGCCCCATCGTGAGGATCAAACTCATGGGCCAGGAGCACATCCTATTAGGTTCCGAGTCCGTCGTGGACGACCTCCTCAAGTCACGCAGCGGCCTCTACAGCAGCCGCCCGCAGACCCAGGCATGCTCGATACTGACCCAGGATCAACACGTGCTGATGATGCCGGCCGGCGAGGCCCTGCGCGTGCGGCGCCGGTTCCTCTCGCAGCTGCTTACCAGGAGCGCCGCGTCGCAGTATGAGCCGTATCAATGGCTCGAGGCGTACCGCCTCATAATCGACCTTGTTCGCGACCCCTCGGACTACCAAAGGCTGATTGAACACTACAGCGTCGCCATGGGCAGCCGCAGTGAGTCTTCTTCCCTTTCCTCCGTCACCCAGCACAGGTCAGTACTGATTTAGCTGACCCATTTCTTTTCTTCTCCTTTTCTGTAGTACTATTTGGACAAGCCATGCCCGACCGCTCCGGTCCCCAGAAGGAGGTGATCAAGGTCGGCCACACCTTCGAGGCGGTTCTCACACCCGGCGCGTTTCTGGTGGACGTGATACCTTGGATGCGCCACCTGCCCGACGCCGTGGCCCCGTGGAAGCGGTGGCTGAAGCGCATGTCCCGGCGTGACGAGGCCTTCTACTACAGAATGTGGGAGCGCACCAAGGCGGACCTCGACAACGGGCGGGACGCACCGTCGTGGACGCGCATGTGTCTCGAGGACATGAAGCGGGCGGCCGTCGGCGGCAAGGGGATGGGCATCACGGAGCACGAGGCCGTGCACCTCATCGGCGTCACCTACACTGCGTTTGGCACCACCGTCGCCAACATCCTCTCCCTTCTTCTGGGCATGACGCGGCACCCGGAGTGGTGGCTGCGCATGCAGGCCGAGATTGACGACGTTGCGGGTGCGGGACGGCTGCCGACCCTCGCCGACCTCCCGCGGCTGCCTGTGCTCCGGGCCGTGCTGTCCGAGATCACACGATTCTGGCCGGTGACGCCGGATGGGGTGCCGCACGAGTTGACTCAGGATGATGTCTACAAGGGATATCACCTAAAAGCCGGCTCCGTGATCCACTATGTGACTTGGGCGTGTGGGCGCGATCCGGAGATGTACCCTGAGCCAGACACCTTCAACCCGGATCGGTGGATTGATCCCAAGTTCCCCACCTACAAGGAGCCGCTGACAGAAAACCCGAGTTTGATGAACACGCTCATGTTTGGAGCAGGCCGTAGGCAATGCCCAGGCATGATCTTGGGGGCTCGAAACGTCTATGTCCAAACCATGATGTTGGTGTGGGCTTGTGATCTCGGCCAGGCGCGCGATGAGGTGACAGGCGAAGAGATTGTGCCGCCGCTGTATGACTACTGCGCCGGATTCAACGTCGCTCCGAACCCGTTCAAGTTCGACCTGAAACCTCGGGATGCGGAGCGCATGCTGATGGTGGAGGCTGCATACGAGAGAGCACTGGCGGAGGATCCTATGAAGGATGAATAGTAGTAGCTTACCACCACTTTTCAAATTTGACTCTGTCTGTATCCAAACCAATACCAGCGTCCTTATCGGTGAGATACTTGACCATCTCGTCCGTCATTGTGGGCACGCCACAAACGTAAACCACGGCATGCTTGGGCTCCGGCCCAATGGCCTCTACCAGATCCGCCTTGGTGATCCTCCGCCGATTAAATGGTACATCGACCTCATTGCACGACACGACACCATCGGCTTCAACCTCGTTTCCATTCATATCTGTGTAGGTCTTCTGCTTCTGACCCTCCCCGCCGTCATCTTCATCGTCCCCAGCAGCCGGAGTTAGGAAGAGCTGAAGTCTGCCTGGGAGGGAATCCCTCGCAAACAGGTCCGCCAGCCTATTGAGGAACAGCATACCATCCGCGCCTTCTATTCGTCCCTTACCGCCCGGTGCGCGCAGCGAGTAAAGAAACCGCACCTCGGGCCCACCCTCCCCACGGTCCTGCTCGGCCATGTGTGCAGCCATGCTCACGAGCGGGTTGACACCCATGCCGCCGGCGACAAAAACCACACGCCGCAGCACCTGCGACGTAGGCGCGATATCCGACGGCGAGTAGACGAAGCTGCCGCCTATGCGGACCTGGAGCTGAGTACCAACGATGCCGTGGAGCTGCTTGTCCCCACTGGGCTCGTCTTCACCCTCTTTTTCATCGTCAGAGTCTTCGTTGCTGGTGCTGGTGGGTCGGCCCTGCCACAGGTATGCCGCGGCCGGGTTTTCTGGGGATTTCTGCACCGCGAGCTCCAAGTACGGCGTGGCCGCAGAGCTGGAGCGCTGGGCCCGACTGGGCGGTGAGGTCACGGTGAAGCCGCCGGCCTTCTCGATTCCTGGGCAAAACACGTCGAGAAATTGGCCGGCAAGGAACTAGAGCGTGGGGTGTAAAGTACACATCAATCATCTCACCCTGATGAGGGGATAGTTATGGTGTCGATCAGTGGTGGTCAAACATTAATTCCAGATGCCTCTTCTTTGGAAACCTCCAGTCGAATAACCCGGATTTGATTGTTTATCTCATGTATCTTGCCAATCGTGACGGTGTGGAGGGCCTATTCCGCATTGTAGAGGATGAGAACCACCCAGAGAGTATCATCAGCCCAGAAGCTGGTCATTGAGTCGAACAGGCAAAAAGCCTACCGTTGCACGCGGCTCGGCGGCCGTTCGCTCCTCGTGGCTTTGTTT
>JAVHJQ010004666.1:0-12777 GCA_031306095.1 Pyricularia sp. CD86 | reverse complement strand
AATAAAAAATAAAAACAAAACACAGCAATGGCTCCTCCGGCCGCCATCACACCGGTTACCCCCGGCACACCTGAGCCCAGCTTCACCAAGGGCGGGCCAGACACCAACCTGACCGCCGCCGCCATCGGTCACAAGACTACGCCACAGGCCTCCGAGTACCAGGAGCTCGACGCATCCAAGCTCATCTACAACCTCACCACCAGCCCGAAGACCCTGCCAGACTACGACGCGGCAGGCGTCGCCTCCGAGACCATCTGCACCGACCACATGGTTACGGCGACGTGGGACGCAACCACGGGCTGGTCCGCTCCGACGATCAAGCCATATGGACCCCTCAGCCTCATGCCCACGGCCTCGGTCCTCCACTACGCCACCGAGTGCTTCGAGGGCCTCAAGGCCTACCGCGGCTACGACGGCAAGCTGCGCCTGTTCCGCCCGGACCGCAATGCCAACCGCATGCTCATGTCGTCGACGCGCATCGCCCTCCCTTCCTTCCCGCCCGAGGACCTCGAGCGTCTCATCATCGCCCTCATGGCCGTCGACGGTCCCAAGTGGCTGCCGCGCGAGAGGCCCGGCACGCTTCTGTACCTCCGCCCCACCATGATCGGTACCCAGTCCCAGCTGGGCGTGCAGGCCCCCAAACAGGCCATGCTCTTCATCACCGCCTCCTACTTCCCCAAGATGGACTCGCCCCCCGGCGGCATGCGCCTGCACACCTCGCCCGAGGACATGGTGCGCGCCTGGGCCGGCGGCTTCGGCTACGCCAAGGTCGGTGCCAACTACGGCCCCTCGCTCCTGGCCACCAGGGAGGCCAAGTCCAGGGGTTACCACCAGATCCTGTGGCTGTACGGGCCCGAGGGTTACTGCACCGAGGCCGGGGCCAGCAACTTCTTTGTCATCATGAAGAACAAGCAGACGGGTCGCCTTGAGATGGTCACCGCCCCGCTCGACGACAGGGTCATCCTTGGTGGCGTCACCCGCTTGAGCGTCCTGGAGCTGGCCAGGTCGAGGCTCGGAGACGAGGTAGACGTCGTTGAGCGCCGCTACACCATCGACGAGGTCTTTGAGGCCTATGCCGAGGGTCGCATCGTCGAGTCGTTTGCGTCTGGAACTGCTGTAAGTCTTAAGGATATCATCTTGCTTTTGCTTTCTCTGCCTGATTCCGTTCTTCATAATCAATCGTCTGGCCTGAATCATCACTGACTTTACACCGCCCGATAACAGTACTTTGTCTGCCCCATCTCCTTGATCCACCACCGCGGCAAGGATGTCACTATCCCCTTGGGCGAAGAAGGCCAGGGTGGCAAGTACACCTTGCAGCTGAAGCAGTGGCTCAAGGACATCATGTACGGCAGGGTTCAGCACGAGTGGGGAGTTGTCGTGCCCGAGGAGCAGTAAAGCGACCATAATCTTCTTTTCTTTCTTTCTTTTTTCCCCCCTGGTCTGTCTCAGGAAGTATTGACGACCTTTTCAAACAAAAAAATATTCGGCGTCGGGATCATGAGGGTTCAATTTGGCGTTATCATAAAGAGGAAACGGAGTTTAAGGCTTGGGCGGTATTCTGCGTCGCTCAAAACAGCACAATAGTTCACTTACGCTTTTCTAGACATGTCGGCACAGCTCGGGTGCTTATAGGGAAGCTCAAAGTAAAACAACAATCCTGGTCTAGAGTAGACAATTCATAGCAAAATCTGAGGTGAAGCTAAATGGGTTAAAATCATCTTCCAAATGTTGTTAGCAAAGCAATCATCTTGAATGTAGCATCCTTCCAAGATCGCCCGTTTACGTTCATCATATCGAGCGTCAACCCTTCGACCGGTCCTCCCCAAACAGAGTGCAAACTCTGGTTTTTGATTGCTAGCATCTGGCGCTTGGGGTCTCGCACTCATAGCACACTAGCGGAACTTGAGCTTTCTGCTGTGAGCATTGTCATACTCTCTTGCCTTCTCTTCAATCCACAACTCCCGCAACTTCCGCCTTTGCATTTCCGCCTCCTATTTGGACAGATGTCAGTATCATAACCAGAAACTGTACGACAAGAACCTATGTGCGGTACAAACCTTTTCAGCCTTTTCCAATTCCTTTTTAGCCTCCGCGCCAAAGTCTTCCAACTCCTTGGCGGCAGCTTCTAGCACATCCTGGATCTTGTTATCCACGTCCTCATCCTGTAAATTGTCTTCGGCTGCGGCAATACAATCGCAAAGTTGACTGATCTGGATGTTGAGATTGTCCCACTCATCCCAAAGGCCTGAAACCGCCTTCTCTACAGTCTCCTTCTCAGCCCGAAAATCGGCGACGATCCGGCCGAGTTTCCTTTCCATGCGGGAGCCGGATACAAACTTGAGGTCGTACAGAGGTGTTGCAATCAGTTGCTGTCGAGCCTTGAGCTCGTCGACAAAGTGACCTTCCTGCTGTTTCAGATGCTCAATCTGCGTTTTGAGATGATCTCGGGCCTGATCGAGCTTCTCATTGGTGGCCCGCTCGAGCTCATCTGCTTTCCCGGCATATGTCGCTTAAAAGATAACATGCGACCATTGTCAGCGGCAATCGCTAACTAGTAGCGACAGATCTTCGGTACCTTCAATTGCCCCAGCCACTGGCCTCCTTTTCTGATGATGGTTGGCGATCTCCCTTGCAACAAATATTGGCGAGCTGCTGGTATCCTGTTCGTATGGCCGCCTGGCCCTCTTTGGCTGCCGAGGTGCGCCATCCCCGTGTGCGGGAACAGGACGTTTGAGACGATTAAAAAAGGCCGTGGTCGGGTCGCTGTCATGGGAGATTATCTCAACAGCCTTGTTTGGGTCCTTCTTTTGCTTATTGCTAAAACGAGCCAGACGCTCCCGGAGAGTTGTCTGCGGCACATTCACGTCGGAAACAATGTTGCTACTAATGCTGGATTTGGAGGTTTTCGAACCGCTATGGGTTGTCTGCCTTGCAGCGCGCTTGTGAAGCATGTGCAGGTGGCGATCCATTAAAGTCGTTGTGGCTGCTTGCCCGGATTGAAAGTGATTGAAAGTCAAACATCAACGGTCTGAAGCTTGCGATTGAGGAATGGATCAAGAAATGCAATCAAGAGCTCCCGTAAATGAAAAACTTCGAAAACCTATCTGCTTGATTTTTGATAATCACTATTGTACTTCAGTGGCATGGGAAGCATGGCGGATGATGAATGGAGAGGGTGCACGGGTAACCATGGCTCCCTGGTAGGTAGTCATTTTGCTCTGGTCTGCTCTGAGGCGAAAAAAAAAAATCGAATGCAATCTTGTCAAAGCAGGAAGCCACGACTGCAGCATGCAGTAAGAGGGAGGAGAAGAAAAAAAAATATCTCCGCAACTTCAACTTCTTATTAAGGAAGGCATCTCGCAAGCGAAAAAGTTTCACATCCTCGGATTCATTGCTGACGTTGGTGAAGCGTCCGGATTTTGAGTTTGCGGAAGAGAGCGAAGAAAGCCCCGAAGTACTGTAAGTTGAACAAAGTTGACTTTAGTACCAAGAAGTAAGCTTCATTTGGAACCTGTTCATCGCAGTGCCAATTGTTACAGGTTCGTAACCTTACCTAGGTAAGGTTGTACTCTTGTCCCCTATCAAGGTCCCAATTAGCCGAATGCCCACGAAATCCTTGCCACTTTTCCCACTTATCATTAATGGAGCTTCCTAGTTAGGTAGGTGATGAGCTTTGTTAATTAAGTTGAGGTAGTGGGCGGGTGGGTGCCGTCGTTCTCGCCACGAAAGCTTGTTCACCTTCTCCGAAGTATTCTCCTTGTTGCCCGGTTCCTTTCCGCTACTGACTGGTGCCATCCCTTTTTCGTGCCGATTGTTGCCTGTCGTGTACATTGTACGTGATATTAACTCGTCTGATGATTTCTGAGCGGGTTCCACATGCACAAGGGTGACATCTTGATTTCCGAAAGCATCTTTTATCGTTTCTAATCACCTGGTTCATTCATGCTACTAATGTGCAAAATGTATCAATTCGAATCAATGCCGAGGAAAGGGAGTAATTAGAAAATTAATCAAGCAGAGCTTCCCAAGTCCTGAAGAGGACAAGCTTTATCGCGCCAGACCAAGCATCTCTTGGCTTCTCGATCTCCTTGGCTTGCGTGCTTGGCAGCGATCCCCTTGCCCTGCAACCATGCAACCAAGCCAAAACTACAAATTGCTGCCATTACTGTAACTGCAAGATAGCCTCTCCAATATGAATATCCATAGGTATCTTATCCTGAACTGTTGACCTAACTGTGAATTTACATGCCAATTTTCCTCCTTCTTCTTTGTTGAACTACATAGAAACCGACCTGTCGGTGATCATGTTCCTCGGCCCTTTTCACCTTAGCCGGTGCCGACTGAATAACCATGGAACCGACTAACCGTACCCGTATCCCCTTGGGCTGACCCCTCCTTTTGTGCACAGTACCCCAATCGGTAAATGAATTCCCGCACCTCCTACCTCGAAGGGTAAGGTACCTAGCCATCTCATGCCGCCAAGTGGGCCATGCTCGCATCCTGAGCTTTATCGCAGTCGTCATTTCAAATGTTGATCCATTCGGGCATCCAGTAAGGAGCTCGGTGGGACGGGGGAGGGCTGTTATCGGCCGGTAGGCAAGATGCCTATATTTTGGCGCGTCTCCCGTCTCTTCTCCTCCATTTCTGTCACCGCTGTTCATCCCATCCATCTCGGCTAGGTGTTCACTCGTGGAGGCTTTACCTTTCCCACCTTCCTTGTCCTCCTCCTTGGGTTCGGCTTTCACTCATTCATAGCCCTCCAACAGCAGCTTGACACCCCAGCATTGACTTGCACAAGCCGCAACCATGCTTCAGAAGGTCATTGCCTACGCTGCGCTCGCCACAGTGCTCCCACTGTCGGCCTCTGCCGCCAGCAACGTGGTCGTCGAGTCCCTCTCTGCCGTCCCCGAGGGCTGGGAGAAGATCCAAGATGCCGACCCGGATTCCAAGATCCGCCTCAAGGTCGCTCTGCGCCAGCCAAACCTCGCCCTCTTTGAGCGCGAGATGTACGCCGTCTCCTCGCCGCTGAGCAAGCGCTACGGCCAGCACCTCAAGCGCGAGGAGGTCCGCGAGCTGATGAAGCCGGATCCGGCTTCGACCTCGACCGTGATGGAGTGGCTCGAGAACGCCGGTATCCCGTCCCAGGCGATCCACGAGGACAGCGACTGGATCAACATTGTCACCTCGGTGCGCAATGCCAGCGCCCTGCTCAAGGCTGAGTTTGGTGTGTACGGCCATGCCAACAGCGACCTCAAGAAGATTCGAGCTCTTGAGTACTCTGTACCCCACAACGTCCGTGACCACATCACCATGGTCGCCCCCATTATCAGGTTTGGTGAGATCAAGCCCAAGAGGAGCATCGTCAAGTCGGTCGAGGACGCCAAGGCTAGCATTCAAGCTGCCAAGGTCCCGACCGGCGAGCTAGACGTTGCCGCATGCAACAAGACCATCACTCCCGAGTGCCTGCGTGCTCTGTACCAGATTGGCGACTACAAGTCATCCGGCAACCCGAAGTCGCGTTTCGGAATTGCTGGCTACCTCGAGGTGAGACAAGCCAACCCAAGTACGATAACTGCGAAGCTGTTCGTTGACCCAAAATAATGTAGGAATATGCCCGCTATACCCAGCTTGAGAAGTTCCAGGAGGTCTACGCCCCTTACACCTTGGGCTCCAACTTCTCCGTTGTGTCCATCAACGGCGGTCTCAACAACCAAACCTCGACCTCCGATTCCGTAGAGGCAAACCTTGACATGCAATACGGCGTGGCACTTGCATACAACACCAACATCGTCTACTACTCCACAGGCGGTCGCGGACCCTTGGTCCCCGATTTGGACCAGCCAGTTGCCAACGACAGCTCCAACGAGCCCTACCTGGACTTCCTCGAGTACATGAAGAACCTTCCCGATGACGAGCTCCCTCAGACTCTGACCACATCTTATGGCGAGAACGAGCAATCCGTTCCTCGCGAGTTTGCAATCAAGGTCTGCAACATGTTTGGCGAGCTCGGTGCCCGTGGTGTTTCCATCTTCTTCTCGTCCGGAGACGAGGGCCCTGGATCTGCTTGCCAGACCAACGACGGAAAGAACACTACTCGCTTCGACCCGGCTTTCCCCGCGGCCTGCCCGTACGTCACCGCTGTTGGTGGTACTAGGTACGTCGCCCCCGAGAGGGGCGCTGCTCTCGCCGGTGGTGGCTTCTCCGACATCTGGCCCCAGCCCGAGTGGCAGAAGTCGGCCGTCGAGAAGTACCTCAGCATCCTGGGCGACAAGTGGAAGGGTCTGTACAACCCCGCCGGAAGGGCCTACCCGGACATTGCCGGACAGGCTTACGCGTACCACGTTTTCGACAGCGACAAGGATGTCCTGGTCGCCGGCACAAGCGCCTCGAGCCCGAGTGTCGCCGCCATCTTCTCGCTGCTGAACGAGGCCAGGCTCAGCGCTGGCAAGGCTCCCATGGGCTGGATCAACCCTTGGCTGTACGAGGTTGGCCTCAAGGGTCTTACTGAGTAAGTTTTGAATGAAATCCCACCTTTTGGAATGATTGAATCCCAATCCCACCAAGAGATTTTCTGCTGACATGAAATTCGTACATTAGCATCACCATCGGTGGATCCCAAGGCTGCACTGGAAAGTCGATCTACAGCGGTCTTCCGGCGCCCAAGGTTCCCTACGCTTCGTGGAACGCCACCGAGGGCTGGGACCCCGTCACCGGTCTCGGAACCCCTCTGTTCGACAAGCTCCTGGAGCTCAGCTCCCCTGGCACCAAGGCTCAGAAGATTTCCAACTAGGCTGTGGTGTGGGAACTAGTGAAATGCGTATTAAGACAAAGGTCCTTTTTTAGCATTAGACAGTCAGTCAATAATAATATTGTAATTGTCATATCAACAGCAACGAGATATGCGGCACGCAGCAGACGTAAAAAGTCAGCATTGAAACAAGCAAAGGGGCAAATTAGCCAACGCGGGTGCGCGTGGGTATCGAGCATATAACAAGAGAATAATAGTGCATAAAAAATAAATGAATGAACAAAAAAACGCTTCTTCCAAACGCCCGGCCCAGCAATCCATCTTTTTTGGCCTTTGTGTGAAAATGGTCATCACTGTCTAGCAACGTAGATGTATGCTAGACTTGGCTTGTGAAATTTTTTTCAAAGTGACGAGGAAAATAAAAAACGAAAAAGAAAACCAACAAGCAACAACCCTAACGTCATCTTATCGGGGGTATAACAAGGTCTTTCGGAAAAGGGGCGCCATGCTTAAACAATAAAAAGCCACAGCCGACAATCAATACATGTCTGTTATTTAACTTTCCCCATATTCTCAAAAAATTGAAAAAGGGGAAAACCAGGCCTGAAAATAGATATGCAAGCAAATAGCAGGTTAAATAAAGAGAAAAAAGAAAAGAAAGAAAGAAAAGTGGTCATGACCTCTCAGGTGATTGCGATTGCGCCTTGGAAGCGCTCCTCGAGGCAGATAGGGCGCTCATCTGACTCGCCAGGCTCGCGCCGGTGCCCTTGCGGGTCTCGAGAGCCCTGGACCAGCGCTTCTTGTCCTTGATGGGCTGACCCTGACCGTCGAGACCCAGAACCTCCATGAGCTCGGGTATTTCGGCGTGGTCGCGCGTGGTGCGCATACGGTGCGCCCAAGTCACATGCTTCTCCTCGCCCGGCTCTTCGGCCTCGTCCTCGTGCTGGATCTGCACCTCGGGCGGTGCGATGCTGCCGCTGCGGCTCAGTGCCGCCTTGATCTCCTCATCGGTCTTGGGTGGATTCTTTCCGCCGGCTGCCCCCAGTACCTCCCCGGAGGCGGCGTCATCGGAAGATATCTTGGCCGCTGCCATACTGGCCCTGTAGTCCCTGTGCTCGCCAAGGCGCTTCTCAATGTCGTCGGCGGGTGTCATGACGCTGAGGGGCTCGAAGAGGAATTCCCCGCCGATCTGGCGCTGGTCTCCAGCCTTGGTAGCCTTGCCGCTGGGGATCTGCTTCAGACCCTGGACGACGCTGCTAAAGACACTGCTTATCATGGACTTGCGCTGGTAGGCCGGACGGGCGCCCATGGCGAGTGTACGCACCATACCAAGCTCATCGTACAGGCGCCGGGTCGGATCCGAGTAGACCGGGAATCGGCAACCCGTCGCGTTCACGTACATGTCGATCAAGGACGGGTCACCACAGCCTATTACAGCTATGAAGGTTGGGATCGGAAGGTCGAGCAGGGCCTCGGGGGTGATCGAGGCTGAGAGGGTACGGAGGTATTCTTGGCAATTCTATTTTGCTGGGGGTTAGTTGTGCCTTTAGACGTACGGTAGTTGGGCTGGAAAGAAGCCAAAAAAAGGCTTCCAAGCACTACTTACGCCACAGAAAAAGTGTCGGACAAAGATGACGAGCACGCGCCGGGCAACGTTGCGCCCGCTGTATAGACTCCGAAAGGTGTGAGACTTTCCGTGGCGGTCGAGGACGACGTAGTTCTCGATCTTGCGCAGCGTCGCGGCCGAGGGTAGGTCGTTGTTGCTCTGTACCTCATCGGCAAAGTCGTGGGGGTTAACGTCGTCGATGCCTTTGTCGGCGGCCGTTGCTGCCTTCGTGGATGGATTCACCTGGCAAGGCTCAGCCGTGATAGCCGACGTCACTATCGGTGTCAGCTGTGGGGGTGGCGTCTTCTTTCCTTCATTCTCGGCGGTGGTTGGCTTTAGTAACTCCGGCGACTCCTCCGACCTGAGCTCGTTCCCGACCCCATTCTCCGCCTTGGCCGGCTGAGCTGGAGGGGCCGCCAGCGGATCATTCTGCGTGCCGATGGCGACATTATTGACGCCGTCCTCCGTCCCCTTAACATCGGCGGCTGCTGTGGGTTGGACTGTGGCTTCCCCGTTTGCCTTCGTAAGCGTGTCGTCCGCAGCCGCCGCCACAGGCTTCGTCTCGGCAGGCGAAGCCATGGATTACTTGCTCGTTCGCTCGGTACTTTCGGCACGGCCAAGTGCGATATTATGGATGGGCTCGACGTCACAGCGCGGGGAGGGATACGGTTAAGAACAGAGAGAGTACTGCCGGACGTTTGCAGAGAATACACAGGACAGCACTGCACACTAGAGTTGAGCAAAGTGAGTGGGTAAGTGACGGAAGTGACTGAACGAGGGTAAAGACGACCCAGAAGAATTAAACTAAAACACTGGAGACAATAGAGACTAAATCCACTATTTGGTGACTGAAGCTTTGAAGGGGGAAGACGATGGAGCACAGTGTAACGTTAAGTTACATGGAGGAACGAGTGGATGGGGAAAGAATTGGAACCCAATCCAGACGGTGGTAATTGCAAACAAGCACTAATAAGAAGAGAGTAGTCAGATACCAGGTATAACCTACCTATTTAAAGGTACCGGGTAATAATTGGCCACCCCCTCACGATTTTACACGTTGCCCACGCGCCGTGTTTCGGGGCCCTGGTTTTAGTAGAGGAAGGAAGGAAGGTGGGGGCGCTCGGGGACCAACCTACTCAATGCACATTGACGAGTGGGAAACGTTTTAGCTCATCTACCAAGAAGCAAAGCTAGAACAGCACCTAAAGATACATACCTAATTACGTACCTTGTCAATCCAATTTTGTAGATATGGAGCAGGTAGACACAGATGCATGAATTGTATAAATAAACAATTCAGACTGGGGATTGGAAGGAAAGGCACATGACAGACTACATTGGCTGTGTATGAATTCAAGTAAAAACATTCCCTGTAGAATCGCATTTTTTTCCCTTTTGTGTTCCAAACGGTCGGGCAATCAGCCTCCAAACGAACAGACGAAAGGACGACAAGACGACGGCTGCATCCGCAAGGTTTCAAAACTTGTCAGGTATGAGATGAGGTCATGGGCTGGCGCGCGCGCGACCAGGGTATGCATGGGTGGAGCTGCGCGCCAAAAAAGTGAGTGACAAACAAAGAACGTGGCGCCGTGCATGCATCTTTGTCAGTGCACAACCTACTACGATAATTACCGTCCATCTTTACTGTTAAATCGATCTCGTATTCATGTCAGGCCCGGACTTCAGTCTCCCAACAGATGCACGCTGCGTCTGCATGCATCAATCTGAGGGATGCACATTCTATTGTCGCATATTTGTTTGGCTTGGCTACAACAATTTCTCGGAATTGAATCTGGAATCTGACCTTTTGTCTGAATCTAGAGTATCATCAAAAGAACACAACAAAACATTACTATCTATACAGCGTATTTTTTTACGGCTGCGCAAAGCTTGTTTTTTTGTGTATCGGCTCAAGATATTGCCAAGTCGGTTGGGATGCGCAAGCTAGATAGGTACTTCTCCCATCGACTTTGACTGCTTCTATTGTCTTGGTACCTGTGGAGCAAGAATCCTGCCAAACAGCACGCACTATCACCAGCAAGAATCCTTGGCAAATCGAATCTGAACATTGTTAAAACATGGTCGTTTTGAAATCATCAATTGTTTGTTTCGGTTGATTATCTGCCTCCACAGAGGCATTCGAACGTGTGAGCTCAAAACTTCCTTCACAGAGTTGAATGTAATGTCGCCGGCAAGGGCTTTTGGCTTGTACGTTCTGGGTATGTTTTTCCCCTCTTTATCGCATGAGATTTACCCACTTGCTCTGTTCACTATAGTATTTGGTATTTTTCTTCTTTTATAAAATTCATCGCTGTACGGTCCCCATCCCCTCTTCGCCTTTAGCCACATAATCTCCAGGACATTTATATTGCTCGCGTGACTGGTTATAGATGCCTAGGCTCACATAGGAACCTAGAAGCTCGATGTCAGTAAGGATTCCCGGGCCATTACTTCCCCGCCGGGAGCGGAACAGTCACGATTGACAAATTAGTTTGTAAGCTTCCAACATTGAGCGTCGATTCAGACACAAGGCTAACGTTGACTAGCTTTCGGGATCGAGCGAAAGCATCCAGGAAGGGCGGTTTTGTCAAATGCGTGTTTATGCCTGATCAAGGATCAACCAGGCATAGTCGATACCCAACCCGACTAAATTATGCGACATGCTTAGCGACAAATAAGCAAGCCAAAGGCTGTTTTTCGAGGGTATTTCATTGTGCCTATGTAAAATCTGTGGACAGTAGCAGTGCTATGGAAGAATTAAGAAAGTTTACAAGAAATATGGGGGGGTTTTTTTTTCTTCTGGTTTCTAACATGATGTATGGTATTATCAGAGTGCATATTCCTTGCCACACCTTCTGCGTCAAGATAGTCTGGGGCGCCTTATGGACACGGCGATAGAAGCACTCAGGGACCACTGAGGTTATGGCACATCAACTAACAGCTCACTCACCTACATTGATCGCTTCCAGCGTTTTTAACAGCAAGTTTTCTCTGCATGAGAATGAGTTTATAGAGTTCTCTGAATCTAGAGAACCCGGCACAGTGTTTACAGCTCTCACCTACCAGTGTGTGCATTCGCAAGCTAGTGCACCCAGCCTGAGAGTATGAAGAACTTTTATGATGATATCGCGTTCCGTTTATCAATGCTACATTGGCCTAACAGTGGATACCAGCAAAAGCTCAAAAGTCGGGCTGCATCAGCTGATAGAAGTTTGCTTGTCCAACCTTGTATGAAACATAACTCTATCAATCCTTGACCATTGGGTATTTTGGAGAGTTTCGCGACTATTACCGCTTCTCACAATACTGACTGTGACGATTCTTCATCTCAAAGCCACAATACTATCATAGATAGTGGCTGCATAAGATCCGCGTACGCTTTCAGCCTATCAACCACACAACTCTCCAGCCAAGACTTTCTTCCTCGATCACATATAAATGCATCTGTATGACTAATATGCTTTTGAACACCTTGCCCTTAACTACAAATTCTCATGACCTCGACACATAAAGAATTGAAAGCAAAAGTCTTGTATTCAGGGATCAGATGAACGGTTTTCCTGAGGTTTGGTTGTGTTCCGAGTCACTATAGTCAGACGTATGATTTATGTAGCCGCCCTCGAGCAGAGCTTAAATGAGGGTACAGCTGGAAAGGGAGCCATATCTTTGGCATACAATAGGGGTAGCCTTGTTTCGGTCTCTCACAGAGTTCGCCTCGCCAAGTGTCATACCACCCAATATCTCATTTCATGCACTAGACTTTCCATAACCGACAGAGGGATGGAAGTTCAACATCATACCAGATAGTGCTATTTGAGAAATCGAGACATGGATCTGGCATGACAGTTCAATTTCGCATGACAAGACCAGAGGATTCCTACCAGGAACCGGTGTCAAAGCAACAAAACACGAATTTGCAGCAGGCATATGCTAGCCTGTTCACCACTCAAGGTGCAAGGCCAGGCAGCATGTATCGACTATAAAAGAGAGAACGGGAAATTGGGCGAGCGTCATCAGAATAATTTTAAGAGCATACGGCTTTTTACACAAAACAGGTATTTACAATCGGAAAATACCATCGTCTTTACTGTTGATATTGCTACAGCAGGCCGGCCTTTGGTGATTTACCTTTTACATTTACCGTACCTATTTATTTGCGGCAATCTGATGTTTCTTTTTTAACCCTATATGCACAATATCGGATCTAGACAACCTCTGTTTCCCAATTTGATCTCGGTGTGCTAGTCATACCGACTCTATGGAATTAACATAGTAAGATCAAAGCTTCTCACGATTTGTTCGGGTATCTGCACTGCGGAAGGGCGACAAAGATGCGTTGGCTACTGACCAACATATATGCAAAATTTCAACGCAGAGATCAGCCAGTCAGAGTAAATTGGCTTACACTAAGTCTGTACAC
>JAVHJQ010004652.1:8974-28923 GCA_031306095.1 Pyricularia sp. CD86 | reverse complement strand
ATCCACGACAACAGAAGAATACAGAGAAAGAAAAAAAATACAAAGGTGGACAAAATCACAAGATCACGCACCAAGTGTCAGATGACCTAGCTCAACCCCCTTATCGGGAAAACATTACTTTCAATGTCACGAGGGGTCGCGGAGGTCGGCACCCTCCGTGGAAGTAAGACCGTTTTTAGCGGGGCCGCAAATCATGTCCGACGAAAGCCGATTCGGTGGTCTGACTCGGAGGCGAATTTCCGCAGGCAACATCGTTCGAGCTTTCGAGGCCAAGTTTTCTTGACCTTCCCTTCTGGGATTGGAGAAAAAGAAGGCGCCAAAAAATATATATGGATGACTTCTATACAGTTTTGACACATAAATATCCTATCTAGGTAGGTAAGAATATTGTTAAAGTCTGATTCTAAATTATCACAACCAAATAACTAGGCATTCATATAAATAAATAGGCAGTCGCGAAATATATGCCCAAGATAAAAATAAAAATATGATTGGCTGCCATTATCCATCATAAATTATCCCAGGCACCAGCTTCACATTACGGTATCGAGATCACTTGGCGTCTCATTTTACTTTGGTACAAGTGAGAGAGGAACATTGTCAGTCACTGTGCAAGTATATTCTCACTCGCCTAGTCCTCCCTTGTCCTTCACACTATCACAGAACGTCTCTCATCACCCTCTCCCAAGGTTCGAAAATGCAGCTTTAACCTCCGCCCTCGGCCACTCAAACAAAACATCCCCGCCGTATACGTTCGTCGTGATATTCTCGATGCGTGATCCCACATCAGTGTAGAACCGCTCACACTCGCGCAGCACCCTGTTGACCAGCCCCTGAGTATGCTCATGCTGCTGAGAATAACCCGGCCCGGCACCCCCGCTGCCTTCATCCGAGTCACCAAAGTGTTTCTCGACCCGCTTTCGTAACGCCTCGAGTCCCTTGCGCACTTCCTTGGCGTCATAATTTCCAAGCACCTTGTTGAAGATGGCCTTGCTGTTGCTGGGCTGTGCCGCCACCGCGCTAGCCGTCTTTCCGCTCGCCAGCTGTGCCTCAACGTTCTCGAGGTGCTCCAATAGTTTGCCCAACGGTCTCCGCATCACCGCGTTCAGATACATTGACATGTGCTCCGCCAGGTCAGAGCTTGCCTTCTCCTTCCACTGCTGTAATACTTCGGGTTCCTGTGTGCCGCTCGAACTCTGCCCGTGAGACTTGCTGAGCTCATCGAGGAAGTAGTTCATGTTTTCAATCATCAGAATGTGATAGTTGAGTGCTTCCTTGTCCTCAGGATCCGGAAGTGAGCTGTTGGCAGCTGCCGACACTGACGGGTTGTCGCGCGCAATCATCTTGACCGAGTCGAACATGCTTCTAATTATGCGCTCGTACTCACGATCGACCAACTTGCGTACGTTCTGCTCGCTGTCGACGTCGGCCATCATGTTTTCCACCGCCGTGTTGAAGTTGGGGAATATGCGGATAAACGGCGCCACTCCCTTTCGCTTCTTGACCTTTACCTTGGTCTCCTCAATCGCGCGAATTTGTTCGTCGACGAATCGCTTAAAACGACCTTCGAGGACACCTTGCAACTTTTGCAGCACGCTCATCAAGAAATCTTGGTTTGACGTTCCAAGTTCACTGGCTTTCTTTTCGAGGGTTGCTAGAACACCAATTCCTTGACTGTAAATGAGACGTTTAGGTCAGTATTGCAGTTTCGAGAGAATAGGGGCAAAGAGACAGTTCCGTACATGGGATTGCTGGCCAGGACCCAGTCGATGAACCTTTGGACCTCGACCTCCAAAAAGCCAAATGTGGTTTCCATTGCCCGTGTGATGCGCCTAGCCAATTCACGATCGGGCTCCTTCATCCTATGGCGCTTGAGATCGCCTCCTCGCCGCTCTCGTGGTCGGAATCCTGCCACCGCATCAGGAAAGTCAAGATGCTCCAGTGTAGTGGCGTGGAAGAAGTCAATCATGAAATTTTGCTCCATTTCCACCAGTGGCATGAGATCATCCATGGCACCCGAGAACGCCTCCCATGGCTGACCATGCGTATTAGTAGGCTTCTCGACAAGACTTGTTTTGCTTTCACCGCGGAACGTTCTCGCCAAAGTTCCACTCCGCTTCACAGTCAGTTTCCTCGCAGCGCTAGCGATACCCTCTTGTTGCTTCTCGTTTTGTATGGATGTAAAGAGCAGGTCGGCATCGTCCCCAACTGACTTTGAGTTGATCTTCCAGCGGTCGAGAGCATCCTTGAATTCATCCTTGTAAACCGGCAGACTTGTCTCCTGGTAGATGTGAATGATCCTATCCCAGGTAGGGAGGTCCACATCCCTGGCGTAGAGCATCAAAGGGCTATACATCCACAACATATCTCTCCCAACTTCGTGCTTACGAGGATCTGCCTTTTTGGACATGGGTCCTTCCACTGCTCTCCTGGTCTGGTCGAAAGCTTCCTTGAATCGATCGCCTGTGAACAGGAGCAGACGCCGCATGAATGCCTTGCTTTCGGCCATATACATCTCTTTCTTTTCTTGGACGATACGCATCTTCCCATAGTCGCTATCGAGACCCATGGCAGTATCGGCACCATCATCTTCGGATTTCTTGGTGTCAGGGTTGCCAAGTGATGGATCGATCTTGATCATTGCTTTGAAGAGCGTGACCAAGGCAGTCTCAATGTCGTGAAGACCGTCTGGGTCCTCGAGAGGCGTGTTCTTGAGCGCCTCGAGGTCATCAGTCGTGATTGCACAAGTGTCGAGAAGGGACTCAAGTTCCTTCTTGAGCAGCTTTTGGTTCGCCGCCTGCACCTGCAGACCCTGGCCTTGTGCTTCAATGTAGGCAATGTCATCCGATAGAGTCTGAGTATTCTACTGTTAGGCTTTGACCAAGCACAACGATGAGCATAGGCGCAACTTACTGATAACTCAACACTGTACAAGGTCAGAAGATTATCCAGCTCTTCGCATTCTTGTATCGACAGGTCAATGCCCTTCTTGATGCCCTCAACTCTGTCATCTTCCTCCTTGAAACGAGCTAGCCACCCGCCAGCCTGAGCCTTGTTTAGCTCGCGATCAATGTCAATCCGTAATTCGTCAAAGTTCTTGGAACGCATCGGCTCGCCTGGCACCCAGTTGAAATGGTCGAGCCATTTACTAAACTCAACACTCCTATTATCCAACAGCGCAGGATCAACTCCCAGGCTGGTAAGGTATTTGATGTCATTGCTGACGACGATAGATCGACTGGATTGATTTTTCGCTTCTTCACTCTGCTCTTTGGAATCCTCTGGCGCCTTTGCCTCACCACCAGCCACCAGGGTGGTTGCCTGGGTTGACTGAGATGCCGTGACTGTGACCGCAGGAATCTCGTTGATGGGCGATGCCTCCACGGATGAAGCTGGTGCTGGCCTATCTGCTTCCTTTTCCTTCTCGGCCGGCGCCGGGGCAGGCTTCGGAGGCGCTGGTACAACACCTGTGATACCATCTGGACCTTCAGCTGCCATCGCTTTGGTCGCTGCTAGGCGCAACCTCTCACCAGCTCCTCCAGGACGCGGCCGGAAGGCTCCACCAGCCGAGGCAGCCTTGAAGAACATCCCTTTGATCTCTCCCTTTGACATCTTCTTCTTTATCATCGGACCGAGACCAGGCCGTGTCTCTTCCTCTGGAGACACCGGCGAGTCAGTAGGTGTCTCGGGCGAGATGGGTGACGGTTCTTCAGGTGGGGGTGCTGGCGTCTCAATGACGGGTTTCGGTTCTGGGGGTTTCGAAAAGGGACTGGAAGGTGCCGCAGGGCTTCTCGGCATCGCTTCGAGTCTGCTTTGCTCTTGTGAGGGCGCAGACCTGTCGTACAACGAACTTGTTTCGGAACGCGAAGCAACTGAAGGTTTCCGCGCGACGCTCCTAGGTGGAACTGTCGGCTCCCTGTCACGACGCATTAAGGGTGCCGGCATCAAGCTCTCGTCGGTCATGCCCTGAGAAAGCACCGGCTGGCGAGACGTTTCCACAGGTGGACGTCTCCTCTCTGGAGGCCGCTCGTCACGAGGAGACTGATCCGACGCGGCTGCAGCGGAGGCAGCTCCGTTCATGGGTCTTTCGCGTGACCTGGTCGTGGAGATGCTGCCGTCATCACTCCTCCCCGCGACCGAGTCCTGGCTAATGTTTCCACCCGCAAGTCGCCGGAGAGCATCCTGGTTGGCCGACCTGGAAGAGTTTATACTTGCGGAAGGGGATGATGCCCCATCTTGTCGCAGTGGCCCTCGTGGGGGTGGACGACTGTAGTCGGGTCGTTCCCTGCCATAGCTGCTTGGTGCGGTGGACATGGCACTTTGCGGCGAAGCTTGCTCTTGTGCAGGCCCACGATCTGGGAAGGCGGATCGGCTGGCGTACGGCTGCCGGTCCTGCGGATGCGTTCGTTCGGGGCGTTCTGGGGCGGGCGAGCGATTAGGCATGGGCGAGGCCGCCGTAGTCGTCGGCTGAGGCGAAAATTGCTGTAACTGAGGCTGGCCTGGCCGGCGCTGGGCGCTCCCCACGACCTGCTCCAGCTCCGCGGGGTCAAAGCCCGTGAGCACAGGTATTCTTCCAGCAGTATACTTGCCATAGATCTTAATAAGACTTGCAATGAAAAACTTCTTTTCCTTGTCAGTCTGGGCTTGCCAATAATAGGGCTTGCCTAGCGTCACGGTGAAGCCAACGTCACCAGCCCATTGCCTGTAGTCTGGGGGAGTCGAGGCAGCAGTGAAGGATTCGATAGCGCTCAGGTCATCCAGATTCCAAGTTTTGCCAATGGAGAATGTCCCATTAGCGTTTTCCTTGGTCTTATGCATTCGTACTCTGCCGGATTTCCTGACAGCTACAGCAATGACACGAGGCTTTTCGACTTGAGGAGTTCGGGCTTGTGGTGGTGGAGGCGTGGTTGGATGCGTCGAGAATTCGGTGATTTTGATGTGCGTGATGTACGTCTCCATGACTGCGGAGAGCAAAGCAAAGCAAAGCAGTGTCAGCCACTATTGCGACATAGCAACAGGAACAAGTCTAATCTAGGAGACCGAATCCATCTTACTGGAGCCATCTTCGTCCTTTTTCATAAAACAACTGTCGATGAGGCGGCGCTTCTCGTCGTCGAACCTCTCGGCCCGCGTCATCTCTCTGCCGTAAGACATGCCGCCATTGGAGGCGCCATTCGGGCGCGAGTTGTCCATCTATAGACCGTCACAGACCCGCTCGGGTTGTCGGGGTGGTGCGGCAAGGCGCTGCTCAAATTAGTTGCGGCTGCGTTGATGGCGACGGAGCACCACGCATCTTCGAGGTCGCGTCGTTCCGGGACTCTGGAGAGGTGGTCACTCGGTGCCCAGCCGAATTGGAGCAAGCTCCCGGGGTAACCGTGTGGATGTTGGTTCCTTCGAGCCGATCGGTCGGGAGAATTAGTCGGGTTCGTGTGTCACGGCAGCGATGTGATCACTGCAATGATGTTGCCTCTATTTGGTCTTTACAAAATTAACTCGTTCCTGATGATGTTTTCGTAGCGTTTAGCAACCAGTTCGATTGACATCGGGCACAGGAACCTTCAATCCTCTCCAAAACCCGGACCCCGGCCGCATCTGGGTTGACTGAGGTCTGTGCGCCGCAATGCGTTCACACCATCAACAGGAGGCGGGGAGCTAGTTGTGCAAGGATCTGCCGGCCACCGCTAAATATTAGGTACAGTACAGTACGATACACAAGAGCCAAGAGGCTGCATGTTCGAGTTGCTCCATGATTCTATCAGCGCTAATCAAATGCGTAATGCATCTTTACTTCCAACATCCAAACGTTGACATGCATATCTGATCACCGTTCGTGCCCGATTCGGTCCTTGTAACACATTATTGTAAATATCAGACAGGCAGATAGATATATATCCTGATTGGTGATTATAATAAATGACCAAATTGTTACCGTTGTGGCCACCTGTACTACCGTGCACCCTAATTATAAGGCTGAGCCATGTGGGCGTCTATCAAAACCACATGATGGTGCAGTCAGCTAGACATGCGTTACTGATGGTAACAGAGCTTTTCAATATTAACATGGATTGATTCTTTGTATTCTTTGTTGACGAAAGATTGCTTTGTAATAATATCGCTGATCGTTTGTCTAGCCAACAAATATCTTTTGACTGGGTATTTTAACACGGAAATGTTTCATTATTGTTACGGCCAGATTTTTACAGTAGCTGCATTGTCCATCTTATCAAGCAGCGCTATGTCATCTGATCTGGAGCTGCAGCACCAAATACCCCAGAGTGTACGTAGGTAGTTAGGTAGGTACATAGAAACCTTGCATGCGCATATCGTGCTTTAATTTATGTACATGGGCTTTTAACCGGGTCGGGTTAGAGGCTGTTACGATCGTTTGAATAAATCAATTTTGCTAAAGTGCATGCATTCGTCAAACGCAATACCGTTGAAACAACGCATATCCTTATCCAGACGCCTGAACAATAACCAAACAAGTAGCTGTACGCGCATATTCTGGGCCGTCATTACAATATTCCTAGAAAAAATTTTCATCGTCCACCTCACTCTCATCTTCCGAATCCAATATCATTGCAGGTTGACGAACCCCATCTCGCATTAAGCTCTCAGGGAAAATCTGGGACGAAGACCCGGTGGCATTGCCCATTGTTAAGACGGTAGCAGGCATACTGTCGGCCTGGTTGGCTGGAAGCACACCAGCGCTGCTCGATGAATGTACCAAGGCCGGCATAGGCTTTTCAGGAGACTGCGATTGAGTGATTGGCAGCTGGGTAGACGGTTGACTGGCAGTCGTTGCCTGGGAAAAAGAGACATTTTTTTTGCTCCGCGTCTCTCTCGAGTGTGCCGCCCACTGACTAGGACTGCTTTGATGAGACGGCTTTCGGGGTAAAGTCGCACGCTTCACACTCGAAGGGGGCGGCATCGCTAACCGAGTACTCCGTCTTGTTTGCGAGGATGAAGGCACTGTAGCAGCAGGAAGCTCCTGCTGACTCGACTTGACAATTTCTTCTTCGGCAGTTGAAGAGTTCGTCGCTGCCATTTGTGTCGAGTGAGCAATATCACTGAGTATTTGAGCGTCGATTTCCTGGGATATAGTTGCCGGCTCTGCAAGTCCATCGTCGAACAAAGCGCATTGCAGGTTGGAAAGGAGCTGACCTACAACCGCCGGCTGCAGATATTTGTTCCGTTGACTAACGTTGTTGTCTGTCCAACCATTCTCCTTCATGCGCTCCAATGACACGGGGTTGTTGAGCACATAGACCTGCTCGAGCTCGTAAGCCCATTTCGCGCTGGTCTTGCCTTCGTTGAACTCGGCGTTTCCTAGTCCTGTCTTGCTGTCGATCTCGCCTGGCTCATGCGGTTCGCCAATAGTGGCCATATAACGTAGTTCACAGACTGGACGAGCAACGTAGATCCAGAGACGATGGACTGAGCGCGGCAATTTGACAGTCCTGAAATCGTGATTTCTGATGCCATCGACGATCTCCCTCACCTTGGACGGGTGCATGGTGACAACTATATCTGATCGTGCTGTTTGTGGTGCCATTTGTCGAAGAATCTCCATGGGCACTCTCTGGCTTTCCAGCATCTGGGTGTAGGCCTGAGTGTGTGCTTGGGTGTATCTCTGGGTATTCCTTACTTTTAATGGGCTGCGGCGGCGGGGTGTCATCTTTTCCGGGAGCGTTGGTAAGTCGGGTTCCTTTGATTTGTTCGAATCTTCCTTCATAGATATCAAGCTTGCATTTCTGTCCTCTGGCGACGAAAGCGGCGATACTTCAGGGCCATCACTAGTTGGTATTTCTGCCGGGTGCGCTCTGGGCTTGGTAGCAGAAGACGATATGTCAGAGCTGGAAGCGATAACAACATCGTTTGACACGCCGTGTCTAGAGCCTTGTGATTGTGGTCTGACAGGGCTTGTCCCTAGTACAACCCTCGGCATGCTTTCCTGGCTTGGTAATGGTCTTGATGGGGGACAAGGGCTATCAGGCCCTGAATCTGAATCCAAATCCGAATCACCAATCTCAACATCTGGAGGGACCGTGTCTGCGATGTGACTTTTTTGTTGCGATTCGGGTCCACTCGGAACACGCACTGTCTCTTCGCTCGCGCCAACGCTGGTCCTGGGTTCACTGGGCGTTTCTTCCACTGGCTGCCCTCTTCGTGGTGCATGAGTAGAATTAATAGCACCAACGTAGGGCCCGGGGCTGGCGTTTTCCTTGTTTTCGATAAGTCGTTGGAATAGAGCACGCGATGACCGGATGGGTGTCTCTGGTTCCAGACTCAGGTTCTCACCCCTTCGCGGGGTTGAAGCCACGCTTAACAGGTCATCGTCTGAATCAGGAATCTCGTCACCTGTGGGCCGAGAGGCCCTGCTTGTCGCATTCGGCCGAGGCGTAGAGGAGATATGACCAATTCCCCGCATTGTGTTGGCGGTTCGACGGGGTGAGTTCTGTGAGCGTGGAGGCGGTGGCGGTGGCAGATCAATCTCCTTCAAAGGGCTTCGCCTCTTGGAAGGTGATGCCTCGCTTGGTGCTATGGGTGACAAGGCGTCCGAGCTGTAAGAATCGGGTATCTCCCTCTCCTTTTTTCGCTTCTTCAAAGTAGCCAGCGAAGATGGCCTAATGACAGAGTTGGTTGATTTATCCTTCAAAGGAGATCTCCGAGGACCGACAGGACTGCTATTCCTGATGAGCATCCTCACGCTAGGCGACAGCATCAACAGATTTGATTTTTGACTACTCCTTCTGTTGCTTGGCGTTTGAGGAGCAACGGATGGTGTTCCAACCAACTCGCGTCGCCTATAAGCGGTCGGAGTTGATCGGATGGTGACGGGGCTATGTGTGCTCAGAACGTCGTCGTCGTCATCCTCCGAGTCACTAATCGTTATGGGCTTCTCTTCTTCATTGCCAGCAGTGGAGTAGAGCTGAGTGAGGGTCTGCGTTTTGTAATTTGAGGAACTGGGCACATCACCAGTTGTCTTCCTGCGCTTGCTGGAACGGTGTGAGTCCTGAAGCAGCAGTGTAGACTTCTCGTCATCGTCCATCTCCTCGTATTTAAGGTCATCCGGCTGCGACGAAACCAAAAAAGCCATTTGAGTCATTGTCTGTTGCTTCAACGACTGAGCGGCGGCGGTCATTTTCCCCTTGCCATACGTCTTTACAACTCGACGTCGGGCAGGGAACCGCTTCTGCTGCGGTGGAAGTGGGCCATGAGAATAAGTCCTGGAACTGGAGCTAGTTGGAGGCACTGATGCCGGTGTCCCTCTATGGGAGCGCGTTTGAGGGGCCATCTCAGCGATTTTCTGTGAATTTAATCTTGAGTGCTAAGAAATATGAGTACAAGACATTCCTCATCCATCACGTCAGAAGTGATCATTTGGAAATGAAAGCAAGTGGCTGAGATGAAGAAAGGACGTCAGCTTGCTAACAAGGTTCGATGGAGGTGTAATGCGGAGCAAGGGTTCGTACTGTGCGTTAGTGGCGTGAAGTGCCGCTATGGCTTTTCTGACCGCGACGCGACGACGCGCTAAGTGACGTCGTGGATACCTAGGCAGCCCCACGTGACTAAAGGCTCTTAATTGCCCATTATCGATAAAGGTGGTGTTGCAAAAGATGCCCGCCACTAGTTCCGACAAGTGACTAACTAACCTGGAAATATAGTGCGGGAACTACTCAGTATCTTCAGTGCTTGCCGAAAGCCTTCTGTCACGACTTCATAGCTGGCCGTGAAACTTTTTCCGCAAGCATGGAGACGACCCTCGCTGTCCTCGATGTCCGTGAAAAGGAAACAGGAAGCCAGGTCCGTCCTCCGGCGTTTCCAACACCAAAACCTAACGGGTTTCCCGAACACAAGAAGCGCACTAGGGTTTCGGCATTTAAAAGGCAAAAACAACAAGAGCAGTCGGGTGCAACACCGAGCTCTGGTCATGGCACCTCGCAGCCTTCATTACCATTACGAAGCCAAAGCGAGGATGGACCAAGCAACGATCAAGACAGACCGCACTTCGATTCGGAGCGGCGGAGGATAGACAAGGAGAACAGGGAGCGGCTGGCGGCCATGTCAGCAGAGGACATAGCGGAAGCTCAGAATGAAATTCTGCAGCTTGATCCTTCCTTGATTCAGATGCTGTTGCGCAGGGCAAATCTTGATGAGAAGCCCGCTGGTCCGGATCCCTTTGCTACCGACAACTCGGCCGAAACCACGGCAGGGAAATCGGATGCCACTGGGCAAGTGCCGACTCCGCCAGAGTCTACCCCGAGCAGTAAACCAGAAGATGAAAACCCTGGCGATCCAAAAGGATCAAGCACAGAAAACAAGGCACCTGCACCTAAGAAAAAATCGGTCTCTTTCGCACCGACAGTCGAGGATGATGAGCCCGATGCGGAACCTACACCTCTATCAGAGATACCAGAACAGGCACTAGCAACAAACACAACACACTTCCCACACCCCGCGAATCCACCCGACCTCGACCCAGCCGATCCCAACTTCCTCGAAACCCTACACTCAAAATACTTCCCCAACCTCCCCGCCGACCCAGCTCGGCTAGCCTGGATGGCGCCCGTGCCGACTGAGGACTCCCCCGCGGACCGCGAGTCGCCATACTACCCGGGCCAGACGTCCCTGGCCGTCTCGCAGCTGCGGTTCGACTTCCAGGGCCGCCTGCTGCCGCCCCGCGTCAGCCGCAAGATCCCTGTGTCCCTGGGCCTGCACCACCACGGCGAGGCGCCCGAGGCCGCCGGCTACACCGTGGGAGAGCTGGCGCGGCTTGCACGGAGCGCCGTCCCCGCGCAGAGGTGCATCGCCTTTCAGACTCTGGGGAGGATTCTGTTCCGGCTCGGCAAGGGCGAGTGGGGCGTCGGCGAGGGCACCATGGGTATGGGCATCTTTCGGTGCGTGAGCGAGGGTAGGGTCCTCGATTCTCTCAAGGAGGCCGCT
This sequence comes from Pyricularia sp. CD86, assembly GCA_031306095.1. NCBI lineage: Eukaryota > Fungi > Ascomycota > Sordariomycetes > Magnaporthales > Pyriculariaceae > Pyricularia > Pyricularia sp. CD86. The sequence continues at coordinate 17,976 of JAVHJQ010004652.1, read as the reverse complement.
GCTGTCGAGGAAGGAGTAGGTCACCGGAGCAGTAGGGCGTATGCCATCGAGGCACTTTGGCTCTATGAAAAGGGCGGCTGGACCAAGTCTTTCAAGGGACGCTAAAAATTTCGTAGCTTATCTCTTAATTGCTTATGACAACTAACATCGATACCCATGATTAACAGCTGCTGTTTTTCTCCCTCTTTTATATATTATATCAAATATGCAATCCTAGCGTTGATAGTCCGCCTGCTGGTATTAATGTTTTATTAAAATTTTGCAAACACTCAGTTATGCAAAATCCAGGGGCTCAATATAATGTACGTGGATATGTCCAACAAGTGTATTACCAATTTTGCAATGAGACAACGTCACTAATCATGAGTTTATTATTACATGCCGACTGTAGAGGCCACCTGAAAGTACCGGATGTTCACATATTGCCATTGCCTCGAGTAGTTGAAAAGCCAGGACAGTCCGGTAAGAGTCTTATTTACAGCCAAGGGTTGTAGCAAAAACACAAATTACACTACAAACCGCAGGTTTTCAACTCCTAAATTGATGTTCCTCTATTTGCAACCAAGACTCACGCCGTGCTTTGCCGATAGCGCCTTTACAAACATACCGCCTTTAAAATAGACCCAGTAAGTCTTCGTTGTCGTTCTTCTTGGCTCCAGCGCCGGCACCACCTTGCCCTTGCAGCTGCTGTGTTGCCGGAGGCGGCGCACTCGAGCCACCCATGTCAAGCCCCGCAAATCCACCCATAATGTCATCCATGCCACCAGATGGCGCGGCTGTGGAGGGTGCAGGTGCCGATGAGCCGCCACCCATGTCTCCAAAGAGGCCCATCATGTCTGCCATGCCTCCACTCGGAGCTGCGGGCGCGCCAGGGCTCGCGACACGGTCCGGCGTTCCAGACGCCTCCGCGCTGGCCGGCGCGGCGCCGTCAAAATCGATATCCAGAAGGTTTTCGACATTGCTCTGGGGAGGAGCTCCGTTCGCTGCCGCTGCAACCGCGGCTGCGATGGGGTTCTCGGCCGCATCGCGCCGCTGCTCCTGGATAGCTGCCCTCTGGATAGCATCGGCGCCGAAGCGGCCCTTGCCGACGAATGACTCTGGTGGCTTGTGGTATACTGATGCCAGAGTTGAAAGCTCCGTCAATAGCTGCTCCAATAGTGACGAAGGAAGAGAAGTCATTGTTGTTGTAATGGCGGGTTTTTGAGATGTGATGATATTCTGTAAAATTCAGAGATATTGTAAGCAATCATGTATATTCAGCTTTTCCACCACTGGAACGCTCACCTTGGCTACATCCAAGTCGCCTGACAGCAAACGCCAGTAGACATATGCGCGGTCTCGAATGTCTGGGTTGTCATTGTCTGCTGTTGCTTGTTGCAAGACCTTTTGGACCAGGCCTTGGTTATTACTCGGCTTCTTCAAGAAGAGCTTGACTGCGGCGGTGAGAATTTGCAGTTGTGTCTATAGACGGTCAGCACGTCGAGCTTTTTGCAACACATTTCTGCCGCAACTCACCTGTGTGAACTCCTCCATAAAACCATCAACAAAAGTCGATATTATCTCATCCGCATTGCTGATCTTCTCCGCGTACTCGCCTACGATCCATATCAGCGAACCCCTGGCGTTCGGCTCGTCCAGTTCATCAATATGTTCGCACAGAGTTGGGATAACGCCCTCATATCCAGGATATTTGCGCAGGATGTCCTTGATGACCACAACAACCTCCTGGACAACATAGTTCACCTTGGTTGCCATTAAATCCAGCAATGCGTTGACGCACTTTTCGCTGGCGCTCTCGATCTTGATGGCAACCTGGCCAATAGCTTTCACGGCTCGCCGCACGAAGTCCATGTCTACCTCGAGCGCATACTCCTTCAGTTCTGCGAGAAGCTGCTCAAAATTCTTGTCGTTTGCTATCCGCACCATGATTTCCAGTTTTTGCATCTTGACGTATGGTGGGTCGTTGTACTTGCAGAAAAACACCCTCAATTCTTTGCTGAGAATATCGGGTTTTGCTTGCAGAAGAAGGTCGATGTTCCTCAGCGCGACATACTGAACTTCAGGGGCAGAAGCAACAAGGGTCACTGCGAGGCTCGCGTCAGTAAGTTTTCATTAATGCACAATTCAATGACGCAGAATACCAGCTTACCCAGTGGAGGCGCCATCTTCTTCAGGTATTGCCTAACAGAGTCAGGGTTGATGACTTTCATATGTATGAACACCACTTTGACGGCTGCCAAGACCACACTCGGGTTGACATGTTGGAACTGCGGCGCAACCCTCTCGCACACGTGCTCCGATTCCTTTACGTCTGACGGGGGGTAGTCCGCAAGTGTAGAAAGGATAGTCACACGCCCCCACTCAGTACACTCGTTGAGGGCCATCAGCAGCTTCTTGAGCGTTGCTGGCGTGATCACCAGCGCCCGGGTCTCGGGTGCCGTCTCTGCAATCTCAGAGAGCGCCTGAACCGAGTTGGCCACAACCATGGGATTGGGATCCCCGATGAGCTCTTGTAACGTCTCCAAGAAACCGTTTTCGATGCACATGGTAGGGTTGAGGTCGAAAAGCTTGGCAACGCAGATGGCCGCCGTTTTCCTCACATATGGCGACTCGTCCCGTAACGTCTTGCGCAACGGCTCTTCCATGTAGTCCACCATCTTGTCAACCCTGATACAGCCCATAGTCCGTATCGCCAAAGCCCTGATCAGGGGATTGGGGTCCTCCGAGTCCTGCACGAACGTGTTGACTGCCAAAATGCAAAGGTCTGGATGTGACTTGGCATAGTTCCTAACTCGAGACAGTCAGCAGCTGGACGAACAAAGCTCGGAGAGCCGTTTTGCGACTGATGCATCTCAAGGCAGCTCCCAGACGTACTGTCCACCGAAAGGGACGACCTACATCAAATACAGATACACAAGCTTCTTCTGATCCAAGTCCGCCGTAGCAATGTTCTTGAGCACGTCAGGAAACAGCGCCGACACGTCCTTGCCTAACGTCATGGCCATGATCGTCTTTTGTATAGCTTCCTTGCGCTCGTACGCATATTGCGAGACCAGTCCGGCGCGCAACTCAAAGGTTTCGCCCTTTCTTGGGCCGGCAAGGGCCCCGCGTATCCTGTTCACCGCCGACATCTTGCTTGTCGCTGTGCGGTCTCCAATCCAGATCTCGAGAGGGGCAGCGTTGGCCAGCTACCAGAGCAGTGGGACCAAGTTGTGTTCGGATGTCGTTTTCGTGGTCGTGCTTGCGAGGAACAATTCTTGGCAGGCGGTTTTCTTTTTCCTTTTTTAAACTCTGATGCTGGTAGGCCCAGTAGTTTTCATCAAAGATATAATCGCATGCAGCAATAGCGCAGGCTGCTATTGAACATGGGATTTTCTAACGGGTTGCCGTTGACAGTGAACCCCTAGATGGGGATAAGGTAATGTATCTGGCCGCCCAGCCGCCCCGTCCCACCTTGACACCTGGACTGAAGCAATCAATAAGCGACAGGGGTTGATGTCCGTGCCACAACCCCACCTCGAATTTACCAGTAGCAATTTGGCAGTTGTGGCGAAGGGATTTGGAAAAGCCACAACCGTTGAACATCAGACAACAGTCAGTCACTCATTCATTCTTCTCATTTTGGTAATATTTCTTCTCTTTCATCTTCCTGATTGCAATTGTAAGCGAGCTCAACATAGCATGTCATTCGCAACTTAATCCTCTGTATTTTTATTTTTCTCCATCCTTTCCAAACATTGAACCCTAGCTCCACCAACATTATCAACTAAACTTCGCTGCTATGGTAGGTTATTTTCTCTAACCTAAAACATAACCCTTTCTCATTTGGCTCATGTTCCTGACCTTCATATTATAGGCGAACTTCCCGAACTTGAGGCGGCTCTTCACTGATGCCCGCACGGACAATGAAGAGCGTCAAGTGTCAAGGAAAGCAGTAAGAGCCCGACTATGAGACTCCCTGTATCAAACTCGTACAACCAATACTGACTCGTCCTATAGTTTTACAATGCCGTATTATTTATGGGCTCAGTTGCTGTTTTCAGCTTGATAGCACAGAGAATGAATGCCGTCAGATGAGACAAAATGCCCAGCTGCCAAGATATATGCGAGACCTCTGCCGTGAACTGGGATGGACGCTTTCTCTGCAGTAAAATCGAGAGGCGGACTCGATACGCTTCACTGTGTCCTGTTCGCCGCGCTCAGTCCGACTCGCTCTCATCCCCAAGAAATGCCAGATCAGAATGATATCTAGCCGACCCGCGGCCTTTGGAGAACGTCTTAACATCCTCGTCGTCATCATTGTCATCGGAGCCAGCATCGCTCTTTTTGCCGACCCGGTCCTCGCCATCGCCATCGTCATCATCGCTGTCCTCGGTAGGCTTTTTTTTGGTCTTCGAGGCTGCGGCCCGGCTTCTTGAGGCCCGACCTCCGACTCCCCAAGCTTTATCCATCTCTTGCACAGCCTCCAGATCAGCTGCAAGCTCCCGCATCTCCTTGATCTCACGCGCCTTTGCCTCAGAAAACCGACCATCCATCCCGATATCACGTAGCACACCTCTGAGGTGCTTGATCTTTGCTTTTGCGTCGTCGCCATACTGCTTTAGCTCAAATGCCCAGATCTTGCGGATGCCACATTTGACAAGCTGTCCTTGCAATTTCTTAATCTCCAGCTCGTCGGGTGAAGCGGCATCCGCAGCTGTCGTCTTTTTGGTGCTTGATGCCTTTGCAGCTTTCTTGGTCTTTGGTTCTGCAGGTCCCTTGGACTTGCCTTTTTTCCGCTTGGGGGGCTCGTCATATACTATGGACATGGAGCTGTCGGAATCGTGTTCAACTGCCTGCTTCTTCTCCTTCTCGTCGCCAGATGGGCTTTCCACGATATCGCTCAGAGGCGAGTCTTCCGAGTCGTCCTGCTTCGTCGTGTCCTTGGTGTCTTTTGATTGCTCGGAACTGACAACCTGTTCCAGTTTTGCCATTGGGCTCGCTTCCTTGGCATCGTCCTCCTCGGCTTTGTTACCCATATTGGGTACTTCTTCTTTCTCATCCGCAGACTCATCGTCAGAAGCGATGGGCTGTTTTCCTTTCTTCTTCGAAGCTGCAGCAGTTGCCTTCTTTCTGGGCTTTGCAGTCTTGGCCTTGGGCTTTGGCTCTACCTCGCTTTCTGAACCCTCACTCGTATTCACATCAGATGTTTCTCCATTCGAATTTTCCGATTCCTCATCCGAGTCTACCGGGCGCTTTGCTTTCGTCTTCTTAATGGGAGCTTTCTTGGTAGCTCTTTTCTTATTTGCTGGTGGTTCATCTGCCTCACTCAACTCTGAAAGCTCCGAGAGATCAGAAGATGACGTATCCTTCTTGGTGTTGGTCTTCTTCTTAGATGCAGCCGGGGCGGCCTCTCTCTTTTGCCGCTTGGTCACCGGGAGTTCCTCGGACTGGCTTGACTCGCGCTTGAGGGTGGTTTTGGAGCGCTTGGTTTGCGCTTTCGGCTTCCCGCCAGAAGGTTTTGGTTCATTGTCCTCCTCTGCTTCGTTTAGGACAGTGTCCTGATTATTGATTGGTTAGTTGGAAGTTCTGGTGTGCTTTCAATGTGTATAAACTCACCATAACCTCTTTGATAATGTTTTTAGACCTCGCCTTCCAATCTTCCGATACAAAGAAGCCCTCATCAAGGCCCATTTCGTCCTCCGCTTGCTTGCGTACTGCATTGACACTGATTTGGTCGCCTAATTCCTCGTAAAGGCTTCGGACTGCATTCTTCAGTGCGGCCTCGAGGGCGCTGGCTTTGGGAGCCATTGTAGTGCTTGGCGCGGTTCTGTCCCGACGCGTTCGCGTGTAGCTTTGAGCTCCGGACTGCCGCAGGTGCTGGTTATCACGCTTTCAAGGTGGCCGAATAATTATTCCAATGTATATGCAATGTGGAATAGATGTGGAGATGAAGTAATTGTTCAGTTGAAAGCTTCCAATTTTAGATTCGCAAGCAAAGTGAGAGAGGGGGATCGCGCAGTGACGCGATGTCGCGATCAACACCTAGGAAATAAGTGGGTGTCAAGCAAGCTTGAGTGGGGGAGCTAGGTTAGAGAGTTTGTGCACGGGCCCTCAGGTACCGGTAGACAAACACATGGGTCCCTGTTCTGTTGGTCAACCAACACCGCATCATACCAGCTGAAGATTTATAGTGGTTGTCAAAAGACGGGTTTTTGCACTCTTCTCGCGACAATACTTTCCATTATTACTTATCAGCCCGTGGAGCTTTTGTATATTAATCCTGGGCTAGCTGCTTACCGCTGCTGTGAAAACAAAAAAAAATCAGCGATGAGAATTTCCGTGACTTTTGGGAGGATGTGATTATTATCATATTAACCAGATAGTATCCCGAACAGTTAGTTCTATGGCAAACTCTTGGGTCGACAATATTAAATTTCTCTTCGAGAATCAACCAGTTGTATTATACCCTGTCAGCGTTTTCTCCTTCCTACAATGCAGTGATCATCAAGATATTTCCGCCCAGAATATTGATTTCATCATTCTTGGATACCACAGACCATCCATGTTCGACTATTAGCATTAAGGGCGGACGGGAGAGCAAGCTAGTATTTACACGGCTACTCCCGAGGGTAAAGTTTGCCTCTTGTTTCTATTGAAGAATAATTATCCGTTGCTGCTGTGGCATTTCGGGGACGAGTCAACGTTTACCGTCTATTCCTAATAATAACCAGCACAGCATTTCTCCGCATATTCAACTGGCCTTCACCGAAAGAATAGATATGATAGGGCGGATCAATACTTTCAGATAAACACGAGGTCTAAAGTCGAGCTACAAAATTTGAACTTTCGGTGAATTCATGAATATATGGTCAAGCTGGGCTCCTAAGGATATTATGGGATAGGTCATATTATTTTAGCTGCCATCCAAGGATTAATATACATTAAAAAGTCCCATGGCCACAGGAATGCCTGCTGAACAACCAACTACCTTCAGCCGCCGCCCCTGAACTGGCAAAGGCGAAGCCCCGGTAGCACATAGGTGCGTTAGACAGAGGCTCGGAGGGTTCCACATACGACGATGAACCATCCAGCATCACTGCATCATACACCGGCTGTCTGAATCGGTCCCTTATCTTCTGCTATACCCATAAGGTGTTCCCATTCAGTTTCGGAGACCTTGCTAACGCTCAGGCGGGATTGCTTGAGCATCTGCATGTTCTGCAGTGGCTTGCCAGGCCCGGAGCCCATTTCTCGCAGTTCCTTGAGTGTTATGGGCGCAAAAAACTTGCTCCGGAACTCGACATGAACAACACTCCATTTTGGGTTATCGGGCTTAGAAGAAGCGTCGTAATAAGGTGCTTTAGAGTCATGTGCAGATACTGGGTTTTGTTAGAATATCCTCGGGGAGAAGGAAAAATATCTAGAAAAAATGCATCGTACTTACGATCGGGTGAATGCTCTTGGACAACCTCCATCGTCCCTACGATTCCCGGCTCCTTGCAGTTTGAATGATAAAAGAAAGCCAGGTCGCCCTTCTTCATCGCACGTAAATTGTTTCGTGCTATTCTGAGGTTAGTCATCCGAGGTAATGAGCTCTTGTGCCTACATAACAGATGAGGTCCTTACCAACATAGTTGCGGATGCCATCCCATGGTTCTGGCTCTGACTTTGCGGCGAGGTCATCGATAGAGAAGCTCACATCAACACCACGCTCAAAACGGGGCTCTGGCTCGGCTTTCATGAGCCAATACTGCCTGTCGCCGTTTCCCGTGGCTGCAGCATCCTCGGTTGACTCTGATGTTTTTCCAGTAGTAGCCGGTGATCCCTGAGCACATACATTCATGAGGTGTCAGTCGTGGACGCCGAGAAAAGGCAAAAATTCCAGAAAAAGGCCGCGACATTATCATCGTAGGGCAAGGACACGGACCGAGTCGACTTTACTGGGAGCGCTAATAGGCTTGTCTTGACCTGTAGGTCGCCGGCGTTTGGTATCTTTGGCCACTACGTTCGGCGATTTCCTGCCGTCTTGAGCAGACAATGGAGCCAAGGCCTTGTCGCCATTCGCTGCTCCTCTGGCTCTAGACGAGCGGCGCAGTGTTGGCTGTTCGGCGCTATTTTCTTCGAGAGCGCTTGATTTCCGTTTGGGGGCCATAGCCAATCACTGACACGAACCAAGATAGGCAATTGAATGTGTCAAGCCAATGTTTACGTTTGAGCCCTGTATTTAATAGGTGATGCACTAAGACGTTACGAGGTTGGGTAACGGCAGGGTTTGTTTGAGGTCGAACTCAGATCTGCCAAAGCACTGGCCACTTGCCAAATTCTTTGATTTCGGTACGATCGTACCTAACAGAGGCATCCCGAACTGCGTCGTACCGCATAGACCCCATTAGAATAAGGATTAATTTGCATGTTAAAAGCATGGATAAACTTCCCAGGTATGTTTCTTCTCTCATCAGCTAGTCTCAACTCATGAATAAATGGTATGAACTAACAGGGAGACAGCGTGATCCCTAATCAGCATTTCAAGTTGGGCATTGCTACTGTCACCATGTGATACAGTACTGTATCATGCAGCGGAATGCGTTGGCAGCCCATTCCGGATTGAAAGTAGAGTAAACAATACTGCGCCATATGTAGGTGTTGCGTGAACGCTCACCACTGCCCCATCGAGGTCAGTTGTAATTTTCACTGTGGACTAAGTCCAGTAACCTGGGTGCTGGTACCTAAACACTGGGCTCCCCAACCCGCGTTGCCTTGACTAGGGCTTCCATAGTGTAATTAAAACGACTGTGGTCAAATCAGATACAGCTACTTTGACCTTGAGGCATGATGCTGGGACTAATTGTATGAATGCACAGTACCGGGAAGAGTTTGACGGTAGTTGATCGCAAAACGAGATAACGAAGCCAACTCAAATGCCGTCTGAGGTGTAGCGCAGTGGGGTTTGTCACCTGTGTGGGGGTCTCTGATCGGCAGGGCATGCGTCAACACGCATATGGAAGAACTAATTAGATTGC
>JAVHJQ010004635.1:0-12588 GCA_031306095.1 Pyricularia sp. CD86 | reverse complement strand
GACTCAGAATGAACAAGGGCTTACTAGGACTGCCACCACAGGTAAGGGTTTATCACGCCATCCAGAACTATTTTGTCGATCCGTTCCGGAAACATGGCTATCAAAGTGGCCCCAAGCAAAGTGCCATAGGACATACCCCAGTATCGAAGGAGCCCGTCCTCTTTCAAGGCATCGACGATCTGGATAATGTCTCGCGCGACAAAGGCAGTACCTAGGAACCTGCCCGTGTCTGCATTCTTTTTAGCACAAGCCTCAGAAATCTGGAGGGACGTGGCCCATATTCTGCCCTGGGCCACGTCGGACGAGTTTCCCGTATGGGAAAGCCTCTCTTCTATTGCGAGCCTTTTGAGAGCATCCTGGGGGTCTTGCTCGTCGAAGCAAGTGACAGGCAGCGTCTTTCCAGTGCCCCGAGGATTGAAGCCGATAAGGTCATGTTGTCCACCGGTTGCAATTTGTCGCCATTCTTGGTCAGCTTGAAAGCCGGGTACATAGAGAAGAAATAAAGATAACTAACGCCAGCAACAACGCAGCCGAGCTATCAAGCCATTCGTTGCCAGGAAGGCCTGGGCCTCCGGGGTTGAACAGGATACTACCCCTGGACGCCCCCTTGGTTGCAGGAATCTTGATCAAGTCCAGTTGCAGCATCTCACTGGACTCCTTGCCCGTATAGTCTAGAGGCACATCCAGGTTACCGCAAATGGAGCCAAGGGTGGTGGTGTTGAACTCGGAGGAGCATGAACGCCAGGTGATGGCGCCTGCTCGCCTATGGACCACTGGTGTTGGACTGGCAAATGCTGAGCAGAGAAACATGGACAGGCCAAGAAGGCCAGCCAGGGGGAAGAGTGAGGACATGGTGGCTCAGTCTTGACAGGGAAACAAAGTTGTGTCAATCAATCAGTCAGCTGGCTAGATGGTGACTTGTTCTGTGGCGCGTCTTGCCGTGCTGTGTGCCATATTGTCCTGGCAAGGACCACTTATGGAATGCCAAAGTCGGCATCTTTATATAGTGTAGCACCATCGGCGCTGGATGTGTATATGTTTGTTGCCAAGCTTGTTTTCGAAGGAAGGCTACGAGCTCCGAGCCTTGGTATTGTAACGATCCGACTCATTATTGGCCACTCATACTCGAGTAGGGTAAGAAAACGGAATACGCGTATTTACATAGCGGACGCGAAGAGAAAACGAACACAGCCCAGGATGCAGACTAACCACAAGGCAGGGCAGAATCGTTTTATACCTTGCCATGTATGCAGTAAGCAAAATGGATGAGGTGTGTGAAATACCAGTATCCTATTCCATTGTTGCTTCAATTGAACAAAGTCGGTGATTTGTTGCTTGTCGTGCACGATCAGGGAATCTCGCTGTTGTGGTCAATGCTTCTTTGGCGATGATACTAGTTGTCAATTTCAATTAATCAAGTGTGCAAACAGAAATGGAATTTAGACTGGTAATAGCACAAGTGAACATGGCAGTCAATCAAATCGATATAAAAAGTCTTGACAGTTCAACTACTTGGTTTTTGTTGCACTGTAATGTCAGGACCTACCGGTGGTTGCGTGGTCCTACTGCTTTCCCCTCTCTGGAGGATTTTCGGCATTTGCCCCACTAACAGTCCAGTCCCACCGTGCTCCCCGATCGGGTGCTAGCTACTCCGTTTCCCCACGTGCAGCTGGTTCACCTTCGCAGCAATTGACATGGATCTTACCTAATTCAAGATCGACGTCACGTACCACACCCTTTTTCTCCGCCTTTCGTACGTACCTTAGCTTGCTTAGCTACCTACAGGTACCACGGTACCTAGCTTCGTAAGCTAAAGTTACCACTAGATAGCTGTACCTTACCTTACCTTACTTACCTTTAGTTACCTCATTTCCGAGTCATCCGTTGACCACGAGGTCTGCAAGAAAACAGTCCCAACATCATCCCCCATTGACATCAAACAACCGTTGCAACGGCCTCAATTGCTCGACGGATCATCCCCGTCAACCGTATGGAGACGGGCCGAGCTGCATTGGTTGGGTGAAGAGCCTCCTACTGGCGCTGGCCGCCGGGAACGAACTTAGTTCAGTAGCGGACACCGCCGATCGATCCGTGCCACTTGTTGACTTGACCGACTGCCGACCGATTTTGCCTCTACACCATCCAAACTTGCGACGCAGCATAAACAAGGAAGGGAGGGGGAACAAGATCAAAAGCAAAGAAGAGAAGAAAACACTCAACCGCCAAGATTAAACCCACCGAACTACTGATACCCACAACTGTATCTGTCTACCTAGCCACCTAGCTGAGCACGACAAGAGACGAGAATCAACAATACCCAACACAAAACCAAAACCAAAACCAAAACACAACCATGCTCCAGTTCCTCTTTATCGGCTTCCTCTTCGCCGGCGGCTATTTCCACTACATGTGGAAGGCCGAGGCGGCCATTGGCGTGCCCTGGGAGCCCGACCTCGGATCCCGCCAATTCGCTCAACGGCCACTGCTCCCCCCTATTGCAAACACCTTCATAGACACTTATGAGCTGCCTTTGTCTGCCAAAGGGCGTGACGTAGTCGACTCCAAGGGCCGCCGGTTCAAGCTCTCATCGGTCAACTGGTACGGCGCCAGCGACGAGCTCTTCGTCCCTAGCGGCCTCGACATGCAACACCGAGACGTCATCGCCCAGACCATCCGTCGCTTGGGCTTCAACTCGGTCCGCCTCCCCTACGCCGACGAGATGGTCATCGCCAACCCGACCATACTCCCGCACCTCGTATCGCAGAACCCGGACCTGATCGGCCGCCGCGCCCTCGACGTCTTCGAGGCCGTCGTAACGTCGCTCACCGACGCCGGCATCGCCGTCATCATCAACAACCACATAACCCATGCCACCTGGTGCTGCGGCGCCGACCCCTGCGATGCCGGCTGGGCCAATGACCACCTCGGCCCGCTGTGCCGCGTCTCCCAGACCGAGGATGACTGGATCGCCCACTGGGAGACGGTCATGTCCCGCTTCACCGAGAACCCGCGCGTCATCGGCGCCGACCTCCGCAACGAGGTCCGCGGCGTCTGGGGCACCATGACCTGGAACCGCTGGGCCACAGCCGCCGAGCGCTGCGCAAACCGCCTGCTCAAGATGAACAGCGACTGGCTCATGATCGTCGGCGGCACCGAGTCCGGCAACGACCTGCGCGGCGCCCGCGACCGCCCCGTCCGCCTCGACGTCGACGATCGCGTCGTCTACTCGGCTCACGTCTACGCCTGGTCCGGTTGGGGCTCGCGTGAGGGCCGCTACAGCAAGCGGCCCTACCCTTCCTTTGTTGCCTCGATGCGCGAGAACTGGGCCTACCTGGTCGAGGGAGACGTCGCCCCCGTGTGGGTCGGCGAGTTTGGCGCCCCCGCCCACCCCAGCGTCGGGGACGCAAACTACTGGCAGAACCTCATGCGCTACCTCAAGGCCATCGACGCCGACTTTGGATACTGGGCAATCAACCCGCGCAAGCCCAAGGATGACGCAAAGGAGACGTACTCGTTGGTCGAGGATGACTGGGTAACTCCCATACTAGACTACAGGATGAAGGACATGACGGAATTGATCAGGGCGTAGATTTATTTTTTTTAGTTTTTTTTCCCCCCCTCTCTATATATACTTGATTTTGCTCATATATCGCTCTATCCCTAGAAACACGATTTTACAAATTGTCTCTTTTTCTTGAATATGGAAAATACAGGTCAACATGTAGACAGCGTTGGGGTTACACAATATATCCCGGCTAGGACAAATTTCAGCCCGCAAACGAGGACTGGTGGTCTATCTGGCTCACCTGCAGATGTGTAGCACTCGATGGGAATTCTCAGTCAGGGCCGACAACACTCATATTTCTATTTCTTTTGTTTCCCTCACGCTTATTAAAGCCCTGTTAAGATGCCCCAACCCTCATATACCTACCTATATTTATCCCCTCAATCGTACAAGCCCTCATCATCACCCCCTGACCCGTATCCCGATGCCACTGCTTTACCCTTGCCCTTATTAGCTCTCCCGTTTACGCCTTCTTGCCTATCTTCCTCCTCGCCGCTGGACGATGAAGCAATCGCCTTGCCTTTGCCCTTGCCCTTGCCTTTCACGGACGAGGCGCCGGACACCGTCCTCGCGCCCAAGTCTTTTCTCTGCTGTTGCTGCTGCTGCTGCTGCTTGTCTCTCCCACCCTCAAACGTCGCCCTGACCCGCTCGTAGTGCGCCAGCTCGCCGGCACTCACGCTGGGTATCAGCTCCTCGTGCGCGGCCAACAAGTCCTCCTCGGTGACCATGACGTCAATGTCCTCGGGGGTGGCATAGTGGTCGAAAAAGTATGCCGTAGTGATCTCCTGCTGCCTCTCGGCGCTCATGGCCTTGGTCTTTGCGTCCACATGGGATGCTTGCCTCGTGACTGCTTTCAACATGGCATCGCTGCACAGCGCATAAAAATCGGCACCTGTATATGTGAATGGCAGTTTCTCTGCCACGGCCCGCAGGGATACTGAAGGGTGAAGTGTAAATCTAGATGGCAAGGAAATGTCAGTAAGCCAAGTTTCAACCTTGTAGAAAAGCCCCAATAGAGCCCAGGTCCAGGTCAACTTACTTCCTGGTCAGTGCCTCCATAATTGTCAACTGCTTTTCGTGAGTATCCGACACGCCCAAGTACAGCAGCTTGTCGAATCGACCCGGTCGAAGGAGTGCTTGGTCCAACAGATCAGGCCTGTTGGTGGCACCAATCACAAATACACCACCCCCACTGTCGTCGCCAGAAGACATGCCATCCAGCTCGGCAAGCAACTGAGAGACGATACGGTCCATGACACCGCCACTGTCGCCTTGGTTTCCACGCTTAGGCGCGACTGAGTCGAGCTCGTCAAAAAATACTACACATGGTCTCGCGTCACGCGCTCGCTGGAAGACACGGCGCACATTGGCCTCGGACTCGCCGATATACATGTTGAGAAGCTCAGGTCCCTTGACGCTGAAGAAGTTGAGGCTGTATTCGGTTGCAATGGCCTTGGCCAGCAGTGTTTTGCCTGTTCCGGGCGGACCGTAGAAGAGTATTCCAGACCGCTTCTTCATGCCCTTGGCGAACAGCTCCGGCCGTTCGAGTGGGAGCTGGATTGTTTCCATCACTGCGTCCTTGACATTCCCTAAGCCACCGACGTCGTCCCACGTCACGCTGGGGATCTTGGGGGCACCAATTGCATCGGCAAAGTTCTTGCGCGCTGCTTCGACGGCCGTGTCCAGGTCACCCTTGGTCAAACCCCTCACAGCCGTGCCGCCCGCAACCTGCACATCCCGGAGTGTCACAGCGGGTTGGCTTCCTTGTCTGCTCTGGCTTGCCTTCTCTGCGAGAGACTCGAGCCGGGCGCGCTGGGCAACAATGGCACGGTCAATTACATCAACCAGGTCTCCGGCTACCAAGGCAGCAGTCTTGAGGGCTACACCCCCGAGGTCAACACTCGGGTCCAAATTAATGCCTCGCTGGTCTACGATCGAGCGAAGGATTCCCTCACGTTCGCCTTCGTCGGGAGCCGTCATCTCCAGCTCGTGCGTGAAGAGGCCGCGCACACCATCAGGTATCTTGTCAGGTTCTGTCGTGGTGGCAATCAGGACCCTGGCATCCGAAAGGATGCTCTTTAAGGAGGTGGCCATTCGGTCTGCAGTGAGAGCCTCGATGTGTCGAATCAGCAGCGCGCAGCATTCTGGCCCACAGCTTAATGCCCGCTCAGCCCGCGCCTTTAGAGTACCGTCAGTCTTGACATCGCTGCCGCCACCTCCTCCCTCGTTAAGAATGTCATAAGCATTGATTGTAAATGTGTGCAGCCCGATATCACGGCATGTGTCGGTAGCCAGCGTAGCCTTTCCGATATTACGCTGCGTCGAAACCAGCAAGATTGCCACGGCTGGTGCTTTGAGATGTATAGCCCTCTTGCTGGTTGCCGCGGCCAGCAGGCTGCGCATACGTCTTCGAAGAGCAGAAATGTGTCTCGGCGCCGGCTCGCATATGGCGACGGGCAATGAGTCCAGACCAGGATTCGGCGGAGTAACAAGACCCAGATAGTAGGGCCAGTTGCTGTCTTTGACCCCAGGCACACGCCCGTTGACCATACCCGAGGACTCAAAGTGCGCTATTGTCGTTTCGACACAGGCTGCAGAGCCCCAAAGATCTTCATCCTGGTCAGAAGTGTCCTGTTTTTGAGTCTGCACATGAGACACTTTGAACCAAGCCACCTCATCGTATTTCAGTCCCCGCCGGCTAACCGCCGTTCCGCTGTTCGAGTTTTCGGCCAGGGACAAGATGTTGTCTATGGCAGAGCCTTCACCGTTTGAAGTTTCCCTCATTGTACGGCCAAGCTGAGTGTCTATAGGCACAGCTATCAAGTCACCGGCCTTTATGACACGGAGCTTTTTCTCAAAGTGCCATTTGAGTCCAGCAATCACGGCAACCTCGACATCTTTTGAAGAAGTCAGTGGAGTCCGCACCTGTTGGACAACAACTCCTCGCGCGTACGGCGGTTGCACGATGGCCGTCGCTTGTGACTGTGGCCCGTTGCCATGGTGTGGTATTGTTCGTTTGAGCGGCAACAAACGTAGGTGGGACGGAAGATCAAGATTCGCCAGTAGTATAGGAGATGCATACGCCAGAGGACCAGAAGACTTCTGTACTTGCGATTCGAAGAAAGACAGACTGCGCCCACGGTGCTTGGAGCTAGGTATCCGGCTGACTGGTCGGTTGGAATATCCTTCTGGCAGTCCAAAAACCCTCGCAGGTCTCCAAACTGGCTCCTGGGCATCTGGTTCTCCAAAGCTGCCCAGAGCAAAGGGACCAAACCCATTTGCAGGAGGGGCAGCCGAAGCCTCCACACGGACCCAATCGCCAGAAAAACAGCCAATTCTCGACAGATGGCTCACATCCACGTAGATATGAGCTTCATCGTCGTCCTCGGCCGACGGCTTGGGGTGCAAAAGCTCAGCCGGTATGGGTTTCACGAGCCCCTGAGCCTTGAACAAGCGACCACGGGGCCGATCTGGGCGCGCAGTAGTGGCCGTGAAAGACGAAAAGACGGACCCAGGGGTAGCCATCCCGTTGGTCTTCCTCCCACGACCGATAGTCATCGGCGTACCAGCCTGCGCAGTGGAGATTCCACTGGCATTGCTCGGAAGCATTGGTGTTTGTAGCGAAATCATGTCGTCTAGGGAATCGTCTGATAGGTCGTCGTTATCGCCAGAGGACAGCTCCGTTTCGGATGCGCTCGTGGCAGCACTCTCGTCCGCAGTCTCACTGGCCTCTGTCTTGTAACGCTCCTCGGCAGCCGAAAAGAATGCGTCATTTGCTGTATCCTCGTCCGCCTCGGCCACACCATCAAGCATCCGGCTTGACTGGCGGGAACCTCTGTCACGGTTCCCTTTTGAAGGAGAGCGGCCAGAGGAGACTATGATCTTGGTGTTTGGTGACAGGATGCCCTGCGCAACGGGCTCGCAGAGGGTGACCTTGCCTGGGTTTGGGGGAACATGGGTGATGGGGTGTGGTGGCAACGGCAAGGGGAACAGATCCCCGGCGTGTACAACCCTTAGCGTGCCCAATGCAGCTCTGACGGCGGCGGCAAGCTTTTGCTCCGGCGACAATGGTGTAGCAGATGCCTTGCCGGTGGGGTGCTCCCTATGAAAGACACCTTCTCCATGTTCCAAGCGCTTGGCCAGCTCACCGTCGAGGCTGACGAATACGGTGTCGAGCGATAGAGCCAGTGCGTCGAGCACCAGTATATCGATGCCGCTTCTGCTGTGGCTTGACAACTTCGAGGGTGCGACACGCTGTAGGCTTGTTGCGAAGGTTTGGAGGGCAAGGGCCGAAGCTGAGGGGGAGAATTGAACGGTGGAGTGTGACAGGGCTGTCGACCTCGTTACAGCGACGATGGTCCAGTCGATGGACTCGGGGGTAGCCCCAGGTATCCAGGGGGATATGGCAACATAGTAGACATCATCTGCACTTTAGTGTCAGTCGGTAGGTCGTACGGAATGGGGCGACACGTAGTCCGAGTCGAACGAAGCTCGCTCACCTTCGTGCACCTCATCCGGGGACAGGTGGGGGAAGAGGTCGGCAAACAAGTCTTCGGACAAGATGCCTACATCTCTGCGGACATGGTCGTCAAGAGCAAGACGTGCCGATATGGGAAGTTTGTCCTGACGCCGCCTCCGTCTCCTCTTCCGGGTTTGCGCCGGGTCCATGGTGAGCGACGTTCGTCGGGATGTCAGAGGTCTTGTGTTGCTGCAATCGGGTTCGGTACGCGATAATTTGTGTACTGCGCAGCGCAGTTCGACAGCGGGCGGGCGATTGTTGGTTGGACTGACAAGGACCCCTAAACCTTCACAAGTAGCGTCGTAGTCCGATTCGAAATAGCATTGCCATCACCAAGCCAAAAATACACGCCAGGTCCAGTTGTGTTGTCGAAAGTTTTTGTGAATTGAACCGTGTCCGGACAAAAATGACCTGGCTTCGTTGTTAATTTGGAGCTTCTCCTCAAGTGAAATTCCCCAATTTGGCGCGGCACAACGCATCTTCAGGGATGAGCTCCGATGACTTGGGCCTCGGCACAAGGCGCGACTGTAAGCCGAGTGGGGGAGCCGTGCCCCGTGCGACACGCACCGATTATTTTAACTGAATAACTGCCCAGCTACGAAGTCCATCTGCCTCTAGCGCGCTTCACACCAACGCGCTGAATTACCGAACTTCACCTCATGTGAACAAGGATGGGATCCCTTTGTCAATCCGCACTGTCCAGTTCCAGAGAAAAACCGACCAGAAAGGTTGTATGGTTGATTGTTGCAGAGATAGGCGATGGAAGTAAGCCATCTAGACCTGGAGTTTACATGAAGTGTGCAACCATAGAATCTCTTGAACTTGTCAATCTCTCAAAACTCAATGCTTTGACTCTGTTCATGTGTATGCGAATCCGAACAGACATCTCCTAATAGAAATGGTTGCTCAATTACCCAGCTTGGCTAGGTAGGTAAGGTAGGTAGTGGTAGGTGGGTTAGGTAGCTGGTTGCTTTGTAAGGGTGGTAGGTAAGGTGTGGTGTGTATGTATGTGTACCTGCCTAATCGGAGGCTGTTGGTTCAGACGACGCCCACGTTACTGTGTGCCACGGTGTTGGAGATGGGATCACATTACTCCTAGAACTAGCTTTGATTGAAGCTAGAACTAGTCTAGTCTGTCTGCGGGCGGTGATTTAACATCAGACCACGGTCTTTCCGGTTGATACTTGAGACTGACTGTTCTTGACTTCATCCAAGTTTGAGCGGTATTGTTTGCCTCTTGTCTCTTTCTTTTTCTTTTTTTCTTTTCCCGTCTTGTTTGTTTGTTTGTTTTATCATGACTTTTATCATTTTCTGTCCACTGAAATTGACAGATGCATGGCCTTGATTCTGTCAAGTCAATCTTGACTTGCAGCACAGCCAACTACAAAACAGTCTCAGCTTTCCCCAAGATCCGCATGCATGCAGCATGCAGCATGACGCAAACTCGACCCCCGAGGGGCGCCTCTACGCGTCGCCGACTCGACTGTCTCAGCTCTCCGGGCTGCGATGGATCCGCATAACAGTGGAGTTTGTTACAAACTGCCAGCTACTTTTATTGTCTAGAACTAAGAAGAGATGAAGAAGTGCATCGTGGGTGGTCATGCATTTCCGGAGCCATCAAGGAAAGGGGACGCACCCGCCGGCCCAATTGGATTGGATCTGGTTACACCAAAGGTTGAATGGGACGGGATACGCGATTCATCCATCAACATCAAGCAAAAATCACCCAACAGCCATTCTGCCCGCGATGAGGCTGATAAACTAAACAACCTACCTTACTTGCCTACCTATATAAAGTAAGGACGACGGTTGTCTCTGATGGGTTTTGTTCCTTGCTAAGTAACGTTCATTGCTTTGTTTCATTTTCCCTCATGACGTCTGCACCATTGAAAAGAAAACTTGATTAGCGCCGATTACCGCAGGACCCCTTCCCGCTAGTGTAATTTCCAGACATCATACATACAATAACAATACCCGCCCTTGACTGGGGTGCACCGCCCCTTTCTACTCGAAATTGTCAAATTAAGGCGAATCTCTCTGCCTTTGAAAATCATCCATAGCCAAATCATCTTTAATTCCATGAGCTCGTCTCCTTCTTTCTCCTTGTTTAGCTTTGCGGCGGTATTTTGGTTAAAATTCCTTATTCTATATTTTGTTTTTCTTCTCTTTTCAATAAACAAAAAAGAAGGAATCCAGGAATCCCAAACGTCAACGGTCTCCGGCCTAGAACTAGTCTAGTCCTTCCAAGCACAAGGATATCTAGTTTGAACGAGCAACAAGAGGCATCGACAGCATTGCATCTCACAGTATTGTTCAGAAGCTTAGAAAGAAGTCGCGGGTTGTTGGGCGGAGTTGCCGCTTCCAGGGGCCTTGCCGTGACGACAGCATGGTCGCCAACACCGACGTCATCGCACCTGATGGTAGCACGAATCAGCAACAAAACCACGGTGGGGAGGTTGAAAAAGAAAAACCACAGTCTGCGCGAGCATTCTCGAACGGCAGGCCCGCAGATGGCGACGGCGAATTTGCAAAACAATCAGACAAGCTCTCACTTCAAAAATCTGGCGGGAGTGACAAGCACGACAATCCTGCCGTAGAGGCCCGCTTCGTTTCTCCGCAGGATACCGTGCTTGTCACCTCCAACGGCGATAGGTTACCCGGTGTGCCAGTGGAGGAGGCTCACAGGTTGAACGAGCTCCGCCAAGGGTTGAATGAGGAAAACAAGACCGAACCCACTGGTTCGGTCGCCGACAATGCTGCTGGAGAGAATGAGGAATCAGAGGCAGGTTCAGATTCGTCCCCTAATGAGAAGAGCGAGGCGGCTGTACCGCTTGATGAGCGGACCGCCAAAACGAAGAACGCCAAGTCAATACAGGAGTCAACTCAAGGCAACCTGACCAAATCAATGCCGCCATCGCACACGAACCCGCTGTTCCCGCCGTTGCCTCTCTATGGTCCACCCAGTCTGATGCGCAACTTGCAATGCACAACATTTCGCGTCTCGTCCTTTTTCCTCTCGCTCGGCTTCCTCGGTGTCATTGTCCTGGGCTCCTTGTTTACCAGCATACCACCGTTTTGCAGCCGGGCCCTCAAGTACATGCTACTCAAGAATCCGGATGCAGAACGACCATTCTACGAGGAGGAGAAGCGCCGCGCGTCCGTACGAAAGGAGCTAGAGCGCAGGTGGAGGCGGCGCGGGTCCCTTGACAGGACGGCTCAGGACGTCGAGAACCGTGACGATGATGGTTACATCCCAACAGAGGGCGGTCCGGATCCCATCAAGTGCGACGTTGGCTACTACGCCCGTCGCGTCGGGCTCGATGTCGAGGAGTTCGAGGTTCAGACAGAGGATGGTTTCATCATGGACCTTTGGCACGTCTACGATCCACGCGAGTATGAAGAACTAGAGCCCAAGCAACGGAAAGAACGAGGACCTGAAGTATTCACCGGTCCCAAGAGGAAGCTGAAGAACCCAGACGGACCTAAAAGGTTCCCGGTGCTGTTGATGCACGGCTTGCTCCAAAGTGCCGGTGCTTATTGTGTGAATGATGACGATTCTTTGGCTTTTGTAAGTTTTCTATGAACACTGCCTATGCCTCACTTTGTCACTCTGCCTCCGGCTTGGAAGGGCTCGTTAGCTGACTAGTATCTCCTATAAAGTACTTGTGCAAATCCGGCTATGACGTATGGCTTGGTAATAACCGCTGCGGCTTCAAACCAAAGCACACCCTCCTCAAATACTCAGACCCTCGGATGTGGTGCTGGAATATCCGACAAATGGGCGTATTTGACCTCACTGCACTCACATCTAGGGTACAGTTCGAGACTGGTTTCGAAAAGATCGGTCTGGTGTGCCACTCACAAGGCACCACGCAAACATTTGTCGCCCTGGCCAAAGAGCAGCGACCCGAGCTCGGTGAGAAACTGAGCGTCTTCTGCGCCCTGGCGCCGGCGGCCTACGCCGGCCCGTTGATTGGCAAGATGTACTTCAAGTTCATGCGCATCATCACCCCGTCCATGTTCCGCCTGATGTTTGGCATCCACGCCTTCATCCCTTTTATGATGACCATGCACAGCGTCATCAACCCGCGGATCTACGGCAAACTGGGCTACAAGGTCTTCTCCTTCCTGTTCAACTGGACCGACACGCGCTGGGACCGCGGTCTCCGCGACCGCTTCTTCCAGTTTGCGCCCGTCTACGTGTCTGCCGAGTCGATGCGGTGGTGGCTAGGACGCGAGTGCTTCGCAAATCACAAGTGCATCTTGGCCACCAAGGAAGAGTGGAAAGCCGAGGAGGAGGAGGATGCAAAAAACGATCAGACGGAAGCCCAGCAGCAGCAGGAATCGACGGGACCAGGCGAGGATCCGCCGCAGCGTTGGCCACGCAACCTCCTCCTGGACCCGGAGAACGTCGACCCGAACAACATCCGTAGCCCGAGCCCCAGCCCCAGCCCCAGCCCCAACCCGGAGACGGATGCCAACGAGCGCCACCAGACCTTGCAGC
>JAVHJQ010004612.1:0-13016 GCA_031306095.1 Pyricularia sp. CD86 | reverse complement strand
TTATACCAAAGCAAGATACAGAAAAGTATTTTGTATGTATTTCTGGGTGGCCCGGGTCCTGATGAACCACGTTAACTGTTCATCCTAACAAATCTACTTGTATCAACCATGCGCATCACCTTGCCCCATCTTCTGCTCGTCGCTGCAGCACCTGGTTTCGGTTATTTCAGTGACGCACGAAAGCGCTGCAAGGTAATGCCGCAAGATGCAGACTGGCCAACAGCAGAGGAATGGAATCAGCTCAACTCAACCATCTCAGGTAGACTCATCAAGCCAGTGACACCAGGGGCAGTATGCCACGCGGAGCAGCCTTCGTACAGCACTGCGGGATGTCTCGCAACGCAGTCCCAGTGGCGTGATCCATTGTTCCATCTAGGTGATCCTGTTTCGGTTGATTGGGACAACTGGGCCAACGACACATGTGCCCCTGATCCAGAGGTCGGTTGCAGCGATGACGGCTATCCTGTTTTTGTTGTGAATGCCACGGAGCCAGAGCATGTGCAAGCCGGTGTTGATTTTGGTAGGTAGAGTGACGCTGTCATACTGATTGCGTCGAGATGTCTGTTTATGAATATACGTTGATATAGTGTGAGTCGCGATGCTCGAGTAGCCAGGGATCACAACATCCGGCTTGTCGTCAAAAACAGCGGACACGACTACCTCGGCCGTTCCAACGCGCCTTTCTCTCTGTCGATATGGGTTCACCACATGAAAAGCATTCAAATCCATGAGCAAGGATCCTTCCAACCCAAGAGCTGCCCCTCGGCTGATCTCACACATCTGAGGCACGATGTCATTGTCACCTTCGGGGCCGGGATCGAGATGGCCGAGGCTTATCGCTTCACTGCCACCATGAACAGGACCATTGTAGGCGGCAATGGACCGACTGTTGCTCTTGGAGGCTTCATCACAGGAGGCGGACACAGCATCTTGAGCCCGAGGCATGGTCTAGCCGTCGACCAGGTCTTGGAGATGGAGATGGTTGATGCGAACGGCAGGCTGTTGACGCTTAACGAATGCGAGAATGAGGATCTTTTCTTTGCCGTCCGAGGAGTACACTATCTCTTTCCTGAGGCTTTGTCATTCTCTCTTTCATCTGGTTGTGATGATGCTGATTGTATCTAGGGAGGCGGTTCGACGTTTGGCATCTTGACCTCGATAACGATGCGCACGTTGGAATCTCCGATTGTCCTTAGCCTGGGATTTTCCATGATCACAAGCGCCGAGGGTCCTTACGCCTTGGACGCCATGGTCTACTTTGCCACACAGATCCCTGCTCTCGCCGCCGTTGGCATCTCCGGCTATCCTATAATGCACAAGGCCAAGCCCCTCGGAAATTGGACGTATACAGGTGTCGTCGGCATCTTGGTCATGACGGACAGCAGCAACCCTCAAGATATCCTGAAGTCCGTTGAGCCCATTTTCGGACATGTCAATACCACCTGGCCGGGGCAGTTTGCTTTTACGTCCCAAGTCGTTTCGCATCAGAGTTTCTACAGTTGGTATCAACAGAACTACGACAAAAGCGAGGCTGGAAGGTCGCTGCTTGCTTCTTCGCAGCTGCTTGATGCGAAAGCCTTGGAGCAAAACGAAACAGCAATCAGGACAGCTCTTGAGGCGGTGACGGATGGCGGAGAGGCGGGCTTCTATATGGTCTCGGGAAATGGGGTTCGTGAAGCGGCGGCTGTCAGAAGAGGACGTACGGCGGTAAACCCAGCTTGGGCCGAGACCCTGGTGCACGCTGGTAATGTTCTCGCGGGCTTTAGCCTTTTTTTCGTTTTCATATTGGACTGTTGACTAACTTATAGGATCGTCTGTTCAGCTACTTCAGTCAGTTTTCCATCTCACGATGCAGACGCTGCGGCAAAAGCCTCGACGAATGCAAAGCGGTTCTCTGCGGCACTCCGCAGTCTCCGTTTGAATGATGGGGGAGCGTCATACGTCAATGAGGTCAAAGACTTTCTTTCCTTTGTGTTCATTTCTTCCGCATCTTTTGATAGAAGCATCTTTGTGGACAACTGTACTGACTTCTGAGGTGAATAGGCTCATCCCGACGAGCATGATTGGCAGCACGAGTTCTGGGGAAGCAACTATGACAAGCTGAGGGAAATCAAGAAGAATAGAGATCCCGAAACAGTTTTCTGGTGTCACCCGTGTGTAGGGAATGAGGAATGGGAGGTTCAGGACGGCAGGCTTTGTCGACTTCACTGACGGTTGGTAGTGGATTGTCCAAGGTTTGGGGCAGTGAGGTCCAAGCGTTCAGTACAGCAAACACCCTTTGTCTTCATTGTTACTGATGACCAAGAAAACATTGAATTATTGTTGAACATTGCAATCACCTTGTCATTCGATGCTCTGCCGCTACGGTCATTGTTTGCTTGGGACGCAAAAGTTGACATAAGACATGCCAACAACCAACGCCGACGAGAAGGAAAACTTGAATTTGCATTGAGTCTCATCAATAAGCGCCTTGTATTCACTAGAACTTGATCCCACCTGGTTCACGAGAATACAAGCATCTGCCATTAGTTGCTACGCAAACCAACCTTTGATCAGCTGTCTTCTCGATCCTCCACAGGTTCCTTACCGTTGCGGTAGACCTTTGCTAGGAGCAAAACCACGAACAAACAAAGCTTGCCTATAGACAGCAACAAAATGGCAACCATCATCGCGAGCGAGTTCCCAGCGCCACAGGCCACGACTAGCTCTCTCTCAAGGCTGCACCGCGAAGTCGGACAGCAGTCTTATCTCGAGATCTGGGAGGCTGTAGTCGCCGCTGTTGAGGGATACTGGATGGAGCCGACCCCGACCTCGACGACTTCTTCCTCCGGCGCAGGAAGAAACCCCAGGATAGATGCCGTCACCGACTCTCCCCAACACGAAGCCCCGCGACACAGGACGGTGCCCGAGACCGACCCGCTTCGCGACCACAGAGAGCCGGCGACGCTTCGAGGCTCGAGCTGGACCAAGCAGGCGCGCGTCGACGAGTCGGTGCTTGAGATGCGTCAGGATCTCAACGTTATGCTGCCGCGGGGTGTGTATGCCCGGCACACCAGGGCCATCAAGGACCTGGTCTGTCGTGCACACCGAGCTGTCCTGACTGTCATCGAGGCTGAAGATGACTGTGATGAATTCGAGACCGAGGCCTTTGTGAATCTCACGGCTGAAGATTTCGAAGACTAAAATGACAGCCCTTGAGTCAATCTCGCGCAAATTTTGTGAAATCCTGTACAATCAACACTTTATTAAATGTTTTGACTATTTGATGGCCGAGTTGAACAAAATGTGAGTTTGTTTGCCAATGACCAGGGATCTACAAGTCCTCTTCATCGTTCTCCTTCTGTTTTATGCTGACTTGTATTTTGAATTAGGCCACCATCTCCGGCTTTGTAGGAGATTTGCCGCAACTGGATCAAACCGACCGAGAGCACATGCACGTTGGGTCGCACCGCAGCAGTTTAGGTCGATGTTGCGTACCTATACAGTCTGCTGAAAGCCAAGAAGAAGAAAGGTGAAAGACGTGCAGTAACAATTGGGTCTCGGGTAAAATCGTCAGTGGCACAGTCGAGATACTTAAACGTATATTGGAAGTACCACGGAACCGAGACCATCTTTCCTATGGATAAAATCAAACCCCATCATTACCCCTTTCTCCAAGACCTGATGCATGGCTTGGCCTGCCGAACCTGTCGGGGATTTCTCTTTAAGACAACGACATCTTTCCACTCCAGCCGCTACACCAAGCAATAAAGCAGGACTGCTCTGATTCTTCATCGACAATGTCTCAACTCCTGCATAACCCACGGCTGACACTGGCCAAGTTATTGGCACTGACTTTATCTTTGCCAAGCCTGGCACACTCAGGCGGCATTGTTCAAGATGCGAATGCCCTTGCAGATTCGTACGACTATGTTATTGTTGGAGGTGGCACTGCGGGACTGACACTTGGCGACCGGCTGAGCGAGGACGGCAAGAACTCTGTGTTGGTGGTCGAGTATGGAGATTTAGGTTCGTCTACGGCCCCATTTAGCAGGACTACACTTGTCCAAAGCACCACTAACTAATATCACTCATCCAAAAAGTCAACGTCTCGGCAATTACCGAAGTCGAGGGAGGATTCCAGGGCATGAATCCCGACTTCATGTTCAGCCTGACCTCGGTCCCACAGACCAACCTCCGCAACCGCCGCGCCGGCGTCTTTGCCGGCAAGGTCCTGGGAGGGACTTCAGCCATCAACGCCATGATGGCCATCCGCGGCACGACCGAAGACTACGACCGGTGGGGGCAGTTCTTTGGACCAAACTCAACCTGGAGCTGGGAAGGGATGCTGCCGTATTTCAAAAAGGCCATAAGCTTCATCCCGCCGGGACAAGAGGTGGCCTTGGCTTCCAACATCACCTACGACCAGAAAATGTGGGGGAACACGTCCAAGGTCTTTGCCAGCTGGCCGTCGTATCAGTACCCCAGCACAAAGGCCATCGTGGATGCATTTAGGGCAGTGCCGGGGGTCGAATTCCCGCGGGACAGCGGCGAGGGCAAGACGGGGGTTTACTGGTATCCGCAGTTCAGTCACCCGCAGACGGTGACGCGGTCATTCTCGCGGACGGGTCACTGGGATGGCATTCACAGAGACAACTACGCGGTGGTGCTCAATTCAAGGGTGACCAAGGTTGTTTTCAATGGCACGAGAGCTGTGGGGGTGACTTTTGTGCCGTCCGAGGGAGGTGCTGGACTGCCGACGACGGTCAATGCGAGGAAGGAAGTCTTTTTGTCTGCGGGCGCCATCCACAGTCCGCATATTCTTCAGCTGAGTGGCGTGGGTCCAAGGAAGCTGCTCGAGTCGGCCAAGATTCCCGTTGTTGCCGACGTTCCAGGGGTCGGTCAGAACTTCCAGGATCATCCGATGCCTTCGGCCAGCTTTGATTGTAAGAAACAGGCCCTTCCACTCTGTCATCCTTCTTATTTCCAAACATGTGAGAGTAAAGATTTACGCCAACGATGGCTAACCGATTGGGGGAAAATAAAAGTGCGCAACTTCCCCATCCGCCCCGTCCGTCAAGACATCATCAGCAACGCCAGCTTCCGAGCATGGGCCGACGACCTCTGGGCCACCAGCAGACAGGGCCCTCGTTCCATCGCCACCGGCAACGTGGCAGCCTGGCTTTCCATGCCAGTCATCTCGCCGGCCCGCCATGCCGAGATTGCCGACGCCCTGGCGGCCCAAGACCCAGCCGCCTCCCTACCCACCGGCACCGATCCGTCCGTGATCAAGGGGTACGGCCGACAGATGGCCTCCTACGCCGCGGCGATGCGGCGCAACGATACGGCCTTCTACAACCTCGTAGTCAACAGCGGCAGCGCCCCGGGAAGCAGCGTCATCAGCCTGAACGGGCGGTCGTCCGAAGGGTGGCTCGTGGCGCTGCACCAGCTGAGCAGGGGTAGCGTCAACATCGACCCCGTAGACCCGTCGGGGCGTCCACCCGTCATCGACTATCGCGCTCTGTCCAACCCGCTCGAGAGGGACGTCATGGTGGAGATGATACGCTTCACGCGGCGCTTCTTCACGGAGAACCCGGCCATGGCGCAGTACTCGCCCGCAGAGCTGCAGCCAGGCCCAGGGGTCGTGAGCTTCGAGGCGCTGAGTGCCGCGCTGCCCGGGACGGTGAACCCAACCATGGCTCATCCCGTCGGGACGTGCTCCATGATGCCGGTGGATCTTGGCGGGGTTGTGGATGAGGAGTTGAGGGTTTATGGTGTTCAGGGGCTGCGGGTCGTGGATGGGAGCGTGATGCCGACTATTGTTGGGGCGAACCCATCTCAGACCATCTATGGCATTGCTGAAAAGGTATGTGCTAATTCAATTGCTATGATTGCTGTGTCAATTGCTAACATGCTTATGAACAGGCTGCGGATATAATCAAGGCCGGCGACATCGCCATCTGATCGATAACCAAGCTTGTACTTTTGATAAGTCGTCTAGGCACAGCTCTATTCAGGGTAGAGGTATGCTTAGTCCAAAAAAAACTGCCAGTCATCCTCTTATAAGTAGTTCCTGCTTTCTTCGTGATATCTCGGCAGTCATTTCAACCCTTGCAAGATTGGTACAGCTCGACTTCTTGATCTGCCCACTGGACCAGCCGTCAGTAAGCCAAAGCAAGAACAGTTGCGAGTGCGCAGAACAGCCTACATGAGGTCGGGATCGATCCAGAAAACGAGGGATTGTATTCTCTTAAACCTACAAGCGCCAAGTCATAAACCGGATAGATCTTTTTCATCACGCTCTCGAGACGCATCTTGATGGCTTGAAAACCCCCACAAGGATCCCTGTTCTTTCCGTAATGACATGCGAAGCAGGTGACAAGTAGTGTTCTTCTCCAGGATCCACATCCACAGCTGGTCAACCAGGACCTACGACGGTTCCTTGCGAATCTCTCGGAGACATTGGTCGTATACAAAATCGGGATATGATGAATTCAGCCGCTGATCGTTCCCTGCAGAGGCGGGTCGGAAAAGGGGCCATCGTCCACTCTCGATTCTTTTCGATACTATCTTGCAATGACTTGCAAAAGGGAAAAATGTAAGTTCTTAGAGGAGAGCCTAGGTATTCAGCGCAGTGCTACTACTTCCTCCATGCACTAAGTTGCAGAACTATCCGTTAACTTTGAAATTTAATAATCAAGCTGATAATTCTGGAGGGCTCCGGCGAGCTCCTGACCCTTGAGGATTGCGGTTGGATGTACGCAGAGTTCAGTAAGTATGGTTGATCGCATGGTAGCTTTGAGGAAAAGGAATGGTGCTTTCCAACAATGATGTGGCGGCGAGAATTTGCGCAAAGATTTCACATAATTTCTTTGCAGCTGAGCCTTGCGATCATCAATTTGATTGAAAAGGAGGGGACCGCGCGCAGGCTATCTGGTGATGGAAGAGCGACAATGATGAGTCGATATTGTCTATTGTATCAATTCCAATGATGTGCGCAAGTGCTTGCTCCTTCCCTCAATCCAATCGGGCTGCTTTGACGGGCGGGCGACCCCCAGGTGCCGGGAATCATTGATTTTGGGAGGCAGCGAGGAGTGGGTGTTGCACCCATTTGGGGCTGTTCCAATAGGATCTGGACATGGACATGGTTTCTTGCAGATCAGCATCGTAAAGATCAAAATACAACGAAAGCAAGCAAGGTTCTCGTAAGTAGAAAGAAAAAGGAACATCTCCCTTGTGGGGCCTTGACTTATTTACGAGCCGCTGTGTGCAGATTATATGGGTACCTAACTACATAAGGTAGCTCATCTACTGCATTCTCTTCCAACCGATCACCTTGGCTATCTAACTCTCTCGCCCGGATATCTGTAGCCAACTCAACCCTCCCACGTCTTACAGGCGAAACCCATTTTTAACGATAGCAACATCACCTTGCTTTGGGCAGAAAAAAGTCCCATCAGATGCATTTCCCACCATTGACATGTGTGCCGTTGTTGTGTTGAGCCAGTCTCTGGGCAGGAAGAAGTGCTTTCGCAGTCCAAGTTGAGAGTGATTTGGAGTTGGACTTCCATTGGTTTCCGAGCTATTGCAAGACGATTCCATCTCGTTCGACATCGAACTGATCGGGTTATAAGATAGTATCCAGCCATCAAAGGCCAGAAAGACAAGATTGTTACCGTTCGTGCCGAGCAGTAACTTGACCTGTTCACCTACGAAAGCTGGCAATCTTTTGGAATTATTGGGTTCGACTTCGCATGAGGTGTCTAGAAGATAAAGATCCAGTCCGGCATGCGATGTTACCGCCCAAGGATTGTCGTTGGTCGACAGGGCTGCAACTCTGAACCTGCCGTTATCGATTGAGGCGGACCAGACTATTGCCGGGCTCTCTGTCGGCCTTTGCAACTGCGAAACATGGCGAGAGGTTGGCATGGACGGCGCATGAGGATCTAGAGGAGCGTCAGGAACATCGGATGATTGCGACTGCTCGCGATGAGAATAGGCGCCCTGAACTTGATCATTCAATGTTGTTACTTCAAGGCCAGTGCTCCACTCGTGCTCTCGGACAATCTCTCCATGCAGACAAAGCATTCTCTCAGGGTTTGTGGGGTGCAGCGCCCAGTGTCCCCTTTTTTGACCTTCCTTCCGTTCCAGCGGTGGGATGGCCTCCTGCTTGGCCTTCAAGTCCCAAATATGCTCTGCGTCATCTGTGCTCACCAGAAGTAGCCTCTCGTCGGGGCTGAACAGCACCTCCCTTGCAGGCTCCCTGAGACGACAGTCAAACACGGGGAAAACACCCCATCTCCCAGTAAAGCCTCGGGACTCATTGCGGGTGCGTTCCTTCTCGGGTGTGGGAGGTTTGACATCCTTGATCTGCAGGCGCTTACAGACTACATTCCCCGAGTCGTCACCAGATATCATATACTTTCCAGATGGCGACCAGGACAAGAGGTCGACGTTGACGTGCAAGGGGTGTGAATGCACCTTCCGTAGCCAGTTTCCATCGTCAAGAGCATCATGGATCACGACGGAACCGTCCTCACGGGCGCAGGCAAAGAATTTATCCTCGGGCCCAATGGCGAGCGCAGTGATGGCTGCGTTCTCAGGGGAAGGGGTAGCGATAACCACGGGCTCTGTGACCGCGTAGCTGCCTGATGTGCTGGTGGCGTCATCGTTGTCGGGGTCCTCGTCGGATCGCACCAGCGCATCCGGGCCCCAGACGTTGCAAACTGAGCCTCGAATGTCGTAAAAGCGTTGGCTGTCGGGGCTAAAGACAACACCGATGGACGGGTCGGCGCCGAGGCTGCAGCTTAGCCTGTACACTAGGTGTAGCTGGGGCAGAGTCCAAATGCTGATTGTGCCTGTGTACTCTACCGTAAGGATGAGGGATCCATCTTCCGATAGCGAAATGTCCTTGGCTTTGACATTGGGATACTCTACAAGGTCATCGCTCGGCAGCCACCACTCCCAGAGCGAAGTGTCCTGGCAGAGAATCAGGAGCCGGTTATTGTCTGGATGCCACAGCAGCTGTTCCTGATACAGCAAGGGATCCTGCAGCGCTCGGGTTCGACAGCGCAGAGGCGCTCTGGTCGGGCTGCCCAGGTCCCAAATGATTGGTGGTCTCCCACGCCATGCCATTGCGACCTTGCTCAGATCGACGCTGATGTCCTGTCTCCAGGGGCACCCCTGATAACTGGCATCCAGGCCCGCAAGGCTCATTTTGAAAATCTGTGAGCTACCGTCGTCGACTTGAATGGTCTGAACAGAGCAGTTGTCAAAGGCAGCTACGATCTCCGCTTCTCCTGGTCCAAATCTCAGATGCCGCACGACGGCATCAACTGCCTTGGGTATCTCGTGAAGCTTGTCTCCGGTGGCGACATCCCACACAACAAAGCAGCTGTATCCCACAACTGCCAGAGTCTGACCTCCACGACCAATTGCCATCATCGGGACGTACTCGTTATGCTTGAACCTGCGGACCTTTTCGCACGTCTGAACATTCCAGGCAGTGACGACACCAGCGCTGCTAACCAGCGTGAAGAAGAGACCTTCGGCGGCAAGCACCTGGTTGCCAAACTCGTCATTGCCAACTAGCACGCTGGCGAGACAGTCGTCCCATGTCTCAGACCGAATACCACTGACAGAGAGGCGTCCATGATCCAGGCGAGCCGTCGGAAAGGAAGAGAAGTTAGACCCACCGGCACACTGTCCTCCGTAGACCTTGGCCACCATTGATGCACGGGGACACATCGGTGGCACATTACGGTAGACCGCCGAGGGGCTGTTGACCAGGTTAGCGGCGAACTTGCCCGCGATGCGGATGAAGTCAACCGCCCAAGGTTGGATCCAGGCCAAAGAAATGCGAGGCTCTGTGCCTATCGACCGGATCAGCTGCCGCGATTCTGACCTGGGCTGACGGGTCGATTTCTTAACAAACTTTTTGAGGTGCTTTGCTGATTGAACTAGCTGTATCATGTTACCCGAGAGAGAAAGAGCCTCCATCCAGGATAGACAGTGGTTGAGCATGAATATCTCGAGGGCCTCTAGCAGTTCCAGGCTGTCCACAGGAGACTTTGATACGTGTTTAGCCCAGTGGTTGACTGCATAGCGTAAAAGGGGGAAGTCCCCCGATATTCTCACCAGGTCATCACCCGTCGTCACCGGAATAGACGCAAATCGTGACTTCCACTGCTCATCGCACAGGTAGTCAAGGCATGTCTTGGCAATGGTTTCGTGTGCAAGCTGGTCGTCTATCCAACCCGAGCCATTGCCATCCTCACCCATGTCGTTGAGCAGAAACTCCCGAGCTGTCGTATGTATCAAAGAGATGCGCTGCTTTCGAGGCCGTGTTTGAATCTGTTCGATAGTGATGAAGTGGCCGCAGATCTGCGTCATTGACACGGCCAGGTTGAGAAACTCGCCAAATTCGGGCCTCAGCGCCGCCGCCATCTCGTCTACAAAGAGCGTGCGCACGCTGCATGTAACCCATTCCAGTACTCTCTTCGCTAATCTGCTATTCCTTGGGTTCTGAGTTTTGACGTTTTTGAGCATGTGTTTATACATTGCAGCCATGCCCCGCGGGACCTCTGTCAGTGCAACTAAAAGATCTGTCTTTATATGCCAGCTGTCTTGGATCAGGTCTAGAGCCAGCCGTGCCCAGAGAAAAGAGCCATGAGCCTTCTTGAGTATCTCGTCTCTGACAAAGGCCTGTGTCGGCGGGTCTCCCGGCACGACATTCTGGACCGCCCTGGTAATGAAGGCTCCCATATCGGCCTCAGTGTCGGATGCTACCAAGAAGTGGGTGGTGCCTCTCGCCGGGTCCCACGTAGGGGCTGCCTTGAGGGGCCTGCTGGTCATCAAAACCCTGATTGGCGCCTGTGAAGATATTGAGGAGATGAGTGAAAGGATGATTCCGGGGCTATCGGATTCGTCCAAGCTGTCGAGAACCCAATATATAGGCCTCAATAGTTTCAACTTGAATAGGATGCCTTGAAAGTACCGCTCCCATAGTGCTTGAAAGTCTAAAGTGGCAGCTGGCGAGCTCAAAGATTGACCCTTCTTGTCTTCCAGTCGCAACACAGCCTCGCGGAACTCTGGGATAGACAAGGCCATTTGTGCCGCAAGTGCCCTAAGACAATAATGCTTTGTGCTCGTGAACTGGTTCGTGCGTTCAAAGAAATGATGCTGTACATCAAACCCCATTGCCTGAAGTCTCCTGACGCTCAATCGAGATAGCACTGTTTTCCCAGTTCCAGGAAGTCCGACAAGCAGGAATTGTCGACAGTCACCCACCTGGCCAGTACTGTAGGATATCCATCGTTTAAATTGCTCTTTTTCAAAGAGCCAGCCTCCGGAGGCTGTGTAGCTAATGTTATCGGCGTCAATAGGTGTGGTGAAGTGCTGAGGAAGGTCCCTGATGCCAAAAATATCTCGAATTCTTTGGTCGATGTTTTCTTGACTTAGGTGTTCAGGTTCGTTTGAGAAGTCTGCCTCTATTGAAGGAGGCCCTATAAAACGATTAGTATAACGAACAAAGCATGACCTGTCTACTCTATATCTTCCCTGATATTCAAAAGAAATTATAAACGCCTTGCAAACATAGAAATAGAAGGGGTTTAGCATACCAACAGTTGTTAGTTCTGCCGCCCATGTTTTGAGGATACTCTTGACTTTTCTGAAATTTGGGTCTGACCTGTCCCTAAACTTGCAAATGGTATGATGGTCGGCGTCCATCCCCACCGATGTTTCCAGGGGAAACCCCAGTACTGCAGACGACTTTTCCACAATCTGCAACTCGTATCTCCAGTTGATGAGCTTCTATTACCCCGAAGCATGACTAAAAGAGAGAACTGACCATTGCTTTTGTTATACCTAGACTAGTCTTGAGAGTCTCAAAAAAAGAGCACAGTAATAGGCCGTCGCAATGCTGACGAAAGCCCTCATTGATGTCCTGGATTGTCTCCGAGTTGATGTCCAGGCCTGAGACATATGCCTTGGTCGTCCCTGTCGGGGTTGCCGCAAGGATGTTGTTGAGTGTCTTGGCGTACTGGGAGCCTCGATGCGGCGTAGCCAGGAAGAGGATTCCCCTGACCCTTGCCACCAAGTCCGCGTAACGGTCGTCATGCCTACCAAGGGTATAGGCCTTCTTTACCACCAGGCCACCCATGGAGTGCACCACAAATATGATGGGAGCGTTGGAGCCTCTGTCATCTTCGATAGCCGCCAGTAACTGCATCAAGAGATCTTTGGCAAAGTCGAGAATGGTCAGGTTAGTGGCGGCACCCCGAAAGCTGGCATTGTAGCCAAAGGTTGAGATGCGAAACCTAGCCAGTGTAGGTTCCTCTTCAGCCAGCCAGTCCGGCCAAAAGAGCACCGTGTCGCGGTTCCACGACCAAGTCTTCCACGCGGAGCCGCCCAGTCCATGAACGAAAACTATATCTCCAGCAGGCTTATCGACGGCTTGCACTATTTGTAGACCCAAGGGATCCTCTGTAACACCGCTGCGGCTAGGTGCGGGACTTGTGGAAGACCGGGCCCCAAATGTTGATGACGAGGTAAAGCTCCGGAACTGGGGTAGAAACCTTGGCCGTGTTGGGAGGTCAAGAGATTCTTGGACCTGGCCAAATGACTGTTCCATGTTTGCTGCTGTGCTGATGTTGCTAAAAGAAGATGGCGAGGGCGACGCATGGCGGGCGTCTTGGGATGCATAGTCGCCATCCAGGGAGTCAGAGGCCGAAGACTCCGATTTGAAACGGCCCCGGCGGAAGTTCTGTACGGCTTCAGTTTTGGGTCAAAGTCAGGCAAAATAGTAGACGAAACTCACCATCACGTCCAGCAGAACTCTAGGGTGATACTTATTGCCAAGCTTTCGTTCAAGGCCCACTGCCGCAGTGTGTTGAGTAACCACGAGTGTTTGGGGGAAATCATTGCAACGGGCCCCAAGCAAAATATTGGGGGACTACATGAGTTAACGTTGGGTACCCCCTGATGGCCAC
The DNA here is from genome assembly GCA_031306095.1 of Pyricularia sp. CD86. Taxonomy (NCBI): domain Eukaryota; kingdom Fungi; phylum Ascomycota; class Sordariomycetes; order Magnaporthales; family Pyriculariaceae; genus Pyricularia; species Pyricularia sp. CD86. The sequence goes on along the minus strand of JAVHJQ010004612.1, from coordinate 45 downwards.
CCCCCCTGTTGGCCACCCAAAAATAACAACACTTTTATTTATATC